>JBBMFX010028266.1:0-12116 GCA_037832545.1 Rhabdalestes septentrionalis | reverse complement strand
AGTTTAGCCATGAAATCATTCCGCCTAATGTTCCTTCTAGCTCCCTCAACACTTATAAGGAACGTGGTCTGGCTCTACCATACCTGCACACAATGTAAACCCAGTCCAGACACCATTTCTAGCTTCAAACACCTCCTGAAGACTCATTGGTTCAGAGAGTACCTCCCTTCCGAGAGTATCTCCCTTCCGAATGGATTCTCTTGCACTACACTAACATAAAAACGTACCACTTCGTACTCTCCTCCGGTTCTCTCACTGTCCTGAAACTTGAACATGTCCTCATGTTGTTTGTCACTTTGGATGAAAGCACCTGCCAAATCATTGTAATTTAAATGCACATGAGCATTGCCAAGTGATGTGGTGAGAAATATAGCATTAATTTTACAGTGAAGGCAGATGTTTTGTGGAGAGTTGGACAAGGTCAAGGTAAACAGCTGTCTTGCTTTTTTTGATGCTCTGGGATGATTTAATGCCCATGTCCTTACCAATCCTGAAATCTGACGTGATGCTCTGCATCTCGCGCATCAGGTCCTTTCCCATGTTCTTCACATTCTCCAAATCATCTTTCATGGAGTTGCTAAGGTCCATCAAGTAGTACAGGTCAATGGGATAATCCTCAGCTCTCTTGAACTTCAGAGAAAACTTTTGAGGCTCACCTGAAACAACAAATAACTAGTTGGAGGCTAAAGGAAATAAAAGACCAAGCACTGTTTGGGTGTGGAATTGTCATGGTTCGGCCAGTGGCTGTTATGGGCCACTGCTTTTTCGTTGTTTTGTTTTATCGGGTATCAAGGGCTTTTATTGTGACATCCTGTTGTGTTTTGTTTCTGTGTGTCACATGGTGTAGGTATGTATCACATGTCTCATTAGTTACAGCTGTCTCATGTTTAGATCCCATTTAGTTTTGTATATAAGCCTGGTTCTGTTAGTTCTGCCTCATGTGTCCATCGCTTCACTTAGGCTCCCTATTCCCTGTGTCCTGATCCTGTTATCTTGATGGCCCCCGTGCCTTGTTTTGGTTTCCCATTTGTTTTGGTTCTGAATAAAGCCTCCCGAGCACGGAATCCCGTCTGTCTGTCCGTTCCTGCGAACCACGAGGTAAATCAGAGTCTTGGGGTAAAATGAAAGATTTTACATACATATATGTAGATTTTGTACAATACAGTTATACACACAATATTACTAGATTTTATACTGTACATTTCTAGAGAGTATATTGAGAATTTCTATTCTTTAATCAATTTTTTAAAATTCGATTCTATTGTTTTTCTCACTTTTGCTGCTCTTAATTTTGTACTGTCCACTTTCTGCTGTACTAAGCAAATTTCCCACTTGTGGGACTAATAAAGGTTTACCTTATTACATGAACCAAGTGACACATTATTAGAAATCTTAAGATTTAAACATTCCTTCATTATACCATTGTTTACAAAAGTACAGTTTTCCTAGTATACGGAGGTGTGTACCTGCTCTCAGGTTGAGCGTGAGCTTCTGAGGCTGAATCTGAGTGATCTGGTCTGGCTTCAGTTTCTCTGCCACATCTTTCTGCCGGTTTGTTACAGGCTTGTTCGCGTTGATCTCGACTTTTCCTCTGGGGTTTTCTATGCTGATTTTAGGACAGCCTCTCTTAATCAGTTCCTCAATTTCATCACAGCGTGTTGATTTGGATTCCCCCTGTTTCAGAAAGCTCTGCAAACACAGATGTGTAATGCATGTTAGTGTGTTTTACATTTGTAAACTTGGGGCGGCGGTGGAGGGGAGGTCCAAATAGCAAATAGATCCAATAACAAAATGTGCAAAATGAATGAAAAATGTAATATATCACTGTTTCTGATTTGTTTTGAGCCGATCTAAGCTATTACACTTCGGCAGTAGGCTACTCTGGGGGGCCCCTGAGGAAGCGTTGGTAGCTCTTGGGGAACGTGGAGGGGCCTTGGGGAGCTCCTAAGGTGGTAAAGGGGACTCTTGGTTCTCCTAAAACATGTGGAGTGATCTCTGGGGCGACTGTAGTGGTGCACCATTAATGGAGAAATCTGAAGAAGTCTGTTTGTGAAGGGTCTGATCAAGGTCTCAGCTGACTTAGGACTGTTGTTCTGGAAGGGTGTCAAGAACAGGCACAAAATAGGCTTCTGGGCAAATGGAGCTGCTGTATGTATTTATGAAATATTATTGCATGAGTCTTGACTAAATTCTGGAGATGGGACTCTGTACCAGCGGCGAAACTTGGGACAGTGATTATCACTGACGGGACAGTCCAGCTGATCACCTCCGTAGAGTTATGGGGGAAATGGGTGAGCAGTGTGGGGCCTTACACACGAACACAGGGGCGTGTGGGGGCGGGGTTTGTACGTGTGGGGGCAGGATTTGGGTGGGGGCAGGGTTGCTGCATGCATGCAAATCTCGTTCTGTTCAGACAGGCTGCTTATCCTCCCAACCAGCACCAGCGCGGACTACACACAGGGAAGTTATGAGGGAGACAGCACACCGGACGCTGGATGAGCTGTCCATTTCACTGGAAACGTGAGGGGAGTGGGAAGACGAGCACTAATCACAACACTCCGGCCGCAGTGAGTACTCGCTGCTTCAGGTGCCCTACCCATAAACAAACCAACATGGGGGGCGTGGTCAGTATTCCAGTGAGGGATCCTGCTGGTGACGTAACGGAGACGGTTCTGATGTGACACATGAACTCAGAACATTTCTTGAAAGTTTCCATATTTTGTTCAAATTACCTCTTGGGTGCACCAGCCACACTTCTCTCCGACCTGAATACACTCCCCACAGGACTGAGCCGAGGCCTTCGTGCAGTCGTTACCAGCTATTTAGACCAAACACACACACACACACACACACACACAATTAGAGTCAATATTCAACAAATGACTTCTGCTAATGAAAAGACTGGTTATCCATTTATCATGTTTTCAACTTGAGGTTCTTCTTCTACACTAGATATCGCCTGGAATGTAAAAGCGGTTAAGAATGGAATTCAGTACATCAACCCCTTGTGCTAAATGTCATTTTTGTGTACGTTTGGATTATCCTGCTACAATCGTCCACTGCTGTTAAGGAACACTGCTGCCACGAAGGGGTGTACATGGTCTGCAACCAGGTTAATGTTGGTGACACATGTCAAAGTAACATCCACAGTAATGCCAGGATCCAAGGTTCCCACACTCAGAAACATGATTCATGGCATTGTTTATTTTTAGGTATTTTCATCTGTTTGATTTGATTGAAATCATTACATTTTTAGAATGTATTTATTGAAATTCAGCATACATTTGTTAATTTTGAAAACAATGAAATTTAATCAGTTAAAACAACATCTTTGGATTAAGCAAGATTCCTTTAGTTAGCAGATTAGTACATTTACGGCCATCCAAAGCGACTTCCATTCCTTAACTACAGGGGGCAGTCTCCCAGGAGCAACTTGGGGTTTTGCTCAGGATCCCAGTGGTGGTAGGAAGGTAGGATTCGAACCCATGATCTCTTAGTCCAGAAGCAAGTATATTACCCACTAAGCGACCACCACTTTGTTAAAATGTTTGAGATTGTTTACATCAGGTTTATTTAAAGATTTATGATAAATACATACATCCATATTTATTCAAATCACTTTGTGTTTATTGGTATAATTACATAAATCTCATTCTTAATTGTTTCATTTACATGTGACTGACAAACATGCAGCACATGATGTTTATCAGCCTGTTTCTGTTATATATAATTAATTCAAATGGATGGAAATTTGATATGCAAAAGAAATACAGAAATGCTTGGAATTGGGCCAAATATTTCTGCGAGTGCTGAACTTTGCCCAGAACACCACTTTGTTGTCTTTCTATAGTTCATCCTGGTCCACACTGATGCATCATCGTTGTGATAAAGAAAAGGCCTCCTCAGCTCCAGATTAGTTATGACGCTCAAATGCTCAATTGATATTCTTGCTGGACAATGGTAAGCATGGGCACTCTGACTTGTCTGCTGCTACACAAGAACTTACTTTTTTCCAACACTTTTTTTATCACAGCGAGGAAAAAGTTGTTTTTCTCCAGAGGTTTGTGCTACAGTCACTCTTCTGTGGAACTGGACCTGTGAAATGTGATCAGGCTTGTGTGCTCATGTCCCTGTGTCTCCAGTTCACCGCCTGTCTATCCTTTGGACACTTTTTGTAGGTACTGACCACTGCATACTGGGAACATCCCACAAGACCTGCTGTTTTAAAACCCTGTCTCAGCTGTTCAGAGCACATAATTTGGCCCAAGTCAAAGTCACTCATTTTTCTTGTTCCTGACGCATCTTCCAGAAAGAATTGATCACTTGTTGCCTGACTGGTGTCATTGCAACAAGATAACCAACGTTATTTATTTCATCGGTCAGTGATTGGATCATGTTCTATATATATCTTTCCTAGCCAAGCTCTGTGTGAATGTACAAGCAAAAAAAATGTGTGTGTGAGTGAAGCGACCATCTGACACACGTGCACACACCACAGTGTGAAGTGTGTGAAATTCTTTCTCCGCATTTAACCAAATTTACCTAGTGAAGAAGCTGCTCCTAGTTTAAGTATGTAAGAGAATTGAGAAATGTACTTTTATATATTTTAGTATTTCCTGGTGAACTACAGTGAGATGTACTACAATGGGGTTCTATAAGTGACAAGATTCTTAAAAGAATAATTCTGTACAGTGTGTGTGTGGGTGTGTGTAAATAATCTCACCTAGCTCAGCTGTACACAGGGAGAAGAGCCCCACCAGAGCTGCTATCAACACCAACTTCACCTCCATCTGGGGAAAAAAAACCCAAACCCCACAAACATTAATCAGAAGATGTTAAAAAGCATACATGCAAAACTATCGAGCAGGGCAGTGCAGAGATCGAAGGGGAAGGTGCTCAAAGTTAAAAAGGGGCACATAGAACCAGGCTGCCTAACAACAACCCATATTCAACAAGAATCTAATATGGAATCATGTTATCATATTTTAAATATAAATTTAATATAACCTGTTTCTTAATGTATTTTCTTCCAAATACATTGTTTTACATCGTAATAAAAATAATCCACAATTATGTGGATATGCATTTAAGAATGTTGGACAGTGGCCCAGACATCACAGCTTTTCTCATGGCAATATATACATTTTCATACATTTAAGTGCTAAATAATCAAGAAAAATATAATGTAATAATTTTTTTTAAATAAATGTTAACGTAAATGTTTTGGAACTGTGGAGAGAAAAACAGAGAAAATGTGTCTTTGGAAGGTGAAATATTGCTGTACTCAGAGGCGGGGGGTTTTAAAGTAGCCAATCCGAGCCAGTTATGTACTTCTACTTGCTATTTTGTTGTTTTTGTTTTTATATTTTTAAAGCCCTGTATTTTTATTGATATTAATTAAAATAATTTATTACTGTATTTACCTGCTTATGCCAATGACAGCGCACACCAAAGAAAATGCACGTGCATTAATTACAATACAGTATACAGTCATGATATCGGTATTTATATTCTACTGCTGGAGTTCAGTGTAAACTGATAGGTTTATCTTTACAATTCCTTTAATTAGTTTTAAATGAATTTAAAAGTCCTTTGGAAGCATATTTAGGGTTTACACTATGAAAATAAGTATTTTTTACACAACACAACGCATTTTTCACTATACCCAGGTGCTCTTGGAACGGAACAAAATCAGGGGATTACTATACTCTTCTGTGGTATAGACCACTTACTGGTTTTTCTGCATCAGTCTGCATCTCCCAATTACTTTCCCATACAGCTCCGCACCGTCCAGCTGGCAAAAATGCTCTGCTATCACAGGTGATGATTGGTTAATGATTGGTTAATGGTCATCATGTGACTGATGAAAGCCAGATCCTTTCTTTAAGCAAAATTGTGATTAAGAGTTAAATGTTATTGTTGAGGCACACAGGCAGAACTCACAAACACACACACATTAAAAAGGTCCTCCCAAATGCCAGATGCACACAAGTCATTTACCTTGACTCTTGGTGTTAACGTGGATTATGTATGATCTTCCTAATCATAATGTAAGCACATCCCCTTGCTTTCAGATTAATCGTAAAATCATTTCTACCACAGCCCAAAGTATAATTGAGAATATTCCAGAAATATCAACCCCCGTTTGGCACTCCATCTTGTCCAGCAGACCTAGATAATCTAACTGAATGCTTCAAGAACTCTGTTCAGTCCACACTTGACTGCTATCACTGGAACTGCCTTATTCTGGTTCAGATTATACCTGGCCGCCCGCTATCCATTTTTTAAAAATTAACAGGGAATCTTCAGCACCCACCAAATAAAATTTGGTGTCCCACAAGGTTCTGTTTTAGGACCTCTTTTATTTACTGTGTACATGCTGCCATTAGGAATGATTATCCACAAAATGGCATTCGCTTCTATGTGTACATGTTTAAATATTTATTATTTATTCTTTTGTTACAGAGCCGGTGAGCCATAAGTAACACATTCTAAGACCGAAGCTGCGAACCATATGAAATCTGACATCAGACTTTGGACATGCCTGGTGTACACAAAATATGTTCATGTTCAATGTTCAACAAGTTCTTTGCACAAATTCACTCTCACATAAAGAGACTCACCAGCTCGGCACTTATCACCAGCACTTATCTTCGGTTGTTGTCAAATACTCACCTTTACAGACGAAAAAATGACCTGGACCACGTTCTCAAAGCAATATTCACTGCCAGAAAGCCTCTGTTGGGCAAGTTCGAAGCTCCTGCTCTCCTCTGCTCAGAGGTGTGACCAGATCAGCATGAGTGGGTGGGCATTTGGCTTATCTGGGGAAGCAAAAAATAACTATCCATCCACACATCCCCTTTTTTTGAAAGGGGGGGGGGTGTCAATAATAATAATAATGATAAGCTTTATTTGTCACTACACATTTAACATGCAGCGAAATTGGACAATAACTTTTTTTACATAAATCATAAGAGCAAAAATTGTGGCAGATATCATAACCTATTGTTCAATAAAATTAGCAGTGGAAGGTTTATTTATTTTTGTGACCATAACTGCACTACATTTACATTAAAGGTAAAGGTAAAGTAAATTGTGAAGGTAAAGTAAATTGTATCCAGCATACAAGAGCAAAAATAGAAACATTGATTCTGTTCAGTAAGAGGCTACAGGAGCTCAGTTTCCAGTGTTTAACCTGGATTTGATCTACACTGTTATCCCAGATTTCCTTACTAATAAAACAATTTAAGTACAGTTATATTTGGTCTTGATCTAAAAACAAACCCTTTGAATACAAAACATGGTTTTGGTCAGTATGGGAAGGACGCACTAGTAGGAGACAGCAGTAATGAGAATAAATGAGTTTTAATGACACAGTTTAGGAATGTATGAGTCGTGCTGGTTCACACACACAGGTAGTGTTTTGGTCGATAGTGAATATTTTCTACACCGGAGGACCTTTGCTCTGGAATACAGAAACGAACATTAAACTCAGATACACAGTTCAGGGGGTCCTTCTCTCCAAACAAAATTACTCCACACACAGGAACCGGACGCTGCTGCAGAGTCGACTCCTCGGTAGCTTCACACAAGCCCTCTGCTTTCAGCAACCAGTGCTCCTTTTCTCCAGGCTGGGGCTCTTGCATTCACGCCTGTGGGTTTAGTAGGGACACACACACACACACACACACACTGTCAAAACACCAAGCAAGGATGTGAGGGTTCCAGCTGAACGTGGCTTGGCTGGCTGCTTTCTCTCCACTGCCACCAGAGAGTCTGCTGGAAGAGAGAGAGCATATCCTCAGTGTGCATGTTCACCTTCACCTCTATATAGAAACTAACAGTATATCCACAAAGAGAGTATGCGTGATACAGAACTCCGACGCTTGACCTAGAGCCTCAATAGGAATCGGGGTAGGACTGTTTGGGGTGACCACGCAGCCATTCTGTGGATCGGCTGGCCATGTCAACATACACATTCACGCCAATCACACGACAGACAATCACACGACAGACAATAATAAAAGCACTTTGCTTTATTCAAGACAGGTGAACATGTTGTTAGGCACCTAGTAACCCAGCTACAGAGCTAACGAAGCTCTAACCTCTAACGACCCACGACATCACAGACCCGGGCCCAGAGCTGTGTACCTCCTAGTACTCGGGTGATGGGCTCTGTTGGGGGCGTGGCTGAGACGTGCCAGAAGTGTAAGCTTTTAACTGTGACAAGCCTGCACGGCTGTTTAAACATTACAGGCTACAACATAGAAGTTATGCAAGAATAGAACCATTCCTTTGTTCACATGAGGATTGTCTATGTACCTTATGTATTTAAATCATTCAGTGCTCTAAAAGTACATTTATCCCGCATTCACAACAAAACTCCAAATCAAAAGTGTAGATGTACCGCCTACATTTTGTTGTCTTGTTCCGAAACTGAGTACTTTGCACACCTGCATGCTGGACATTTGAAAGTAAGCCATAAATGTAGGCTTTGTCACTAACTCCTCAGTAATAGTATGTAACATGCTACTTCTGTACAGCATCAGCAGTGGCAGTGGAGAGAGTCTAAAGCCAACTCAGACATGTTCAGCTCGAGTCCTCACATCCTTGCTTGGTGTTTTGAGTGTGTGTGTGTCTCCCTACTAATGAATATTGTGAGAGCTCCACGGAGCATGGATGAAAAAAGTATTGGTCCCTGAAAGCAGAGGGCTTGTGTGAGGCTACGGAGGAGTCGACTCTGCGGCAGCGTCCAGGTCCTACGTGTGGAGAAGGATTTGTTGGGAGAGAAGGACCTATTGGACTGTGTATTTTGATCTTGTTTGTCCATGTATGTTTTTATGTTTGTTCAGAGAGAAGGTCCTCCGGCATGGAAAAGAGTGACTGTCGACCCAAAGTGTACATGTGTGTGTGTGAGCCGGCAGGTATCATTCAAACTCACTAATTCTGCCCCTGTTATTGACATACATGTAATGTACAAGGTCAGATATGAACAGTTGTTTCAAAATAAAATCACACAGCCTGATTTAACAGAACTCAACATATTTGTAGTACAGCAGTCAACACCTTTCACCTCTCTCCTCCCCCATTGGGAGGAATTGAATTAATAGAATGATGTAAATTCATTCTCTGAAGGCGTCTTTATAGCAGTGTGTGAGCAGTCGAAAACTGGACATGGCTGCGAATCGCACTTTAATGGTTACTTGTTCAACCACAGTGTAAGAAAATCTTATATATCTGGATGCCAAGCGGTTTATACCATCCCATACAGTGAGAAAATACGGCTGAGAAATACCCGATCGGTCCGCAGGGTCACGCTAAAAAGCTCCTGTGGCTAAAAACCTGATGGTGGACAGATCTTACCCTGATACTACCCTGAAGTTTAATTACAACCAGTGGTGCTAGGGAGCTGCCCCTATGATCAGAGGGTTGTGGGTTTGAATACCATGATTCCTAGTGGCACCACTGATACCTCCCCACACACTGCTCCCTGGACGCTCTGATTCTGGAAATCTTTCTCACAAATTCTTGTTGTGGTTGCAAACTTTCAGTTCAGTAATACCTGATTCCACATGTTTCATTAGATGGTCTTGATTATCGACAATTATGTCGATATAGTTCAATTATAGTACAATGATGTACTATATGAACAAACGTATTGGGACATGTGACACCAAAAGGGAATTAAATGATGTTGCATTGAAGTCCATGTGCTCTAATCTGGAGTTGGTTCCCCTTTGCAGCTCTAACAGCTTCCACTCTTCTTGTAAGACTTTCCACACGATTCTGGAGTTTCTGTGGGAATTTGAGTCCGTTCATTCTGTAGCGTTTATGTGGTCAGACACTGATGTTGGACGAGAAGGTCTGGATCACAATCTCCGTTCCAGTTCATCCCAAAGGTGCTGGATGTGGTTGAGGTCAGGACTCTGTGTGGACCAGTCAAGTTTTTCCACACTGAACTCCTCCTGCACGTCTGTATGGAGCTGCTTTGTGCACTGGGACACAGTCCTGCTGGAACTGAAAAGAGTCAGAACACAAACTGGGTCCACAGAGTTGGAATCATGTTGTTGTTTAAATGTCTTGTTCTGCGGAAGTATTCATATTGTCTTTCACTGGAAGTAAGGCGACCAAAGCCTGAAAAACAGGTGTGTCCCAATACTATTGTCCATTAGGTCCAATCTTACTAAATCCCTCCCACATCTAGTAAAAAGGAGGAGCAATTACAGCACAACATCTTGTTCAAAACTTTATTTAATCCACTCTTTGGAATGTTGGAGTCATTGATTGTGTGTTGACATGTTGGTTGGCGTGTGGCTGAGGTTTAAAAATGCGTTCTCACTCTTTTACATTTTTTCATTTCCACTGACCAACCTGTTATAAGCACTGACCAACCTTTTACGACTGTAAATGAATGGAAACGGACTGATCTCTTCAGTCGCTCGGGGTGAAAAATCCTTAATGGTGGTATTAATGTTAAAACATCAGTCTGTGACACTTCCTTTTTTAGCCACAATTTAATGAAATAAAAAAAATTCTCATATAAATACATTTCTCAGTGCAATGGTAGATTAGTCTATTCCACTCTGTAGCAGCTCTGTTTCGCTCTACAGTCAGCAGTCCAAACCCTCGCTTCTGAACTCGGAAATGAAACAGTCATTACATCCGTCTGTGAAAAGAAAATGATAAACAACAACAACAACAACAAAACGAAACAAATCATGGTTTCTGAATCTTAAGCAGTGGCGCTCAGAGACAGGTTTCCGCATGAAGAGCGACTCACACTGGGTTCTGCACCAAAACCTCCACTGAAACCTTTTTACAGCTCTGGAATCACAGAACAACATGGACACAAGTAATCCTCCTCATGTTTCCGTTTTCTTCATAAGGCAACATGACGACTGACCGACCGACCGCAGTATCTGCGGAGGTCTTCAGGTCGTGGGCTTTTGCGGCCTCCCTGTGTTCTTTGTATCACGGTGCTTATCTCTTTCCCGCCTGCTCCCCAAGCCTCTCTGAAGTAATGATGCCTGACACCATGGGTAACCACACTGGAATCTGATCAGTAATCATAATATCCCTTATCGGTTCCATCATAAAACTGGACCCATCTTTTGAGACAATATGATGACGCATAAATGGTTTATGGAAAGTTACAAAATAAGCCACAATGTTTAATCTGTCCAAACAATTAGATTTTGTATCACTGGCAGATTTCGATGTAGAGATCATTTGTGGATTGTTGATTTAGTACCAGTACATCCTTATTCTGTTTTCTAACTTAATTAATAAAAGCCAGGTAGCTATAAGTGACTTCGCATCTCTGCTGTGTATGTTTCAGTGATGCACAGAGTACATCCTATCGGCAGTAATAATGAAGCACCGGTGTCGTCACTGTCAGGTCAAAACCATGTAACATTATTTGAGCTCAGCAGCTGCCACGTACACTTCATGATAATGGGACCAATAGTACATGATTTACTATCAAATACATAATAAAAGAACCATTTATTCAGTATTTTTTGTTGATTTTATGCAATACAAAGGGCCAAAATAACTGATTAGCTATCTTTCTCCCTTTCTTTGCCTCGTAGGTTGCACTGATATGGTGTATAGTGTTCTCAATGTCAACTGTATTTGAGTAATTATCTTGACAATGAATCGAGTAATCATACACATGCAAGCTGTAATTCAAATAATTAAGTGCATTTTTGAGATCATGCTGGGGTGGGTGTTCAGTGATTCCTACATAAGTGAACTCAGTGCTAATGGCTCGCCTTTGTGGCGAAGGTCTTATTTATCGTTTGTACGGCAATCACTAGTTATCTTAATGGAGTTATCAGATTTATTCAAGTAATTGGGACAGCCCTCTTTAAAACAAAATGATCATTTACCTTTACAATCTAACTGAGTGTTGAGGATGCTGTGTCTCCAGAGATACATGTTTTTGTTAGAACAGCGACAACAGAAGCAACAGTCAAACCCTGGAACGCTCTGTGGCCCTCGGCCTGCAGGGTGAGATGCTGCCGGGAGGATGAGGACGGAGGTGAGACCAGGGGTGGAAAGGCAACATAAACATGTAAAAAGGCACTATTGGGATGGACCACAAGTCAGACGCT
>JBBMFX010028257.1:0-12116 GCA_037832545.1 Rhabdalestes septentrionalis | reverse complement strand
TCACAACAATTAGTTGTATTTCACAATATAATTCTAACATATTTCATAATACTTTTGAACACTTTGGAGTTCCATAATTATCAGACCACTTTAAGTGGGTCCGCCTTAAATTTTGAGTTCGTGTGATCACTGTTGATTGGCAGCTAAACTGCTGGTAAACTGTGTACAGACGTTTTACGTTCGAATTGTAGAGAAAACAAATTCTGGTAGCAACATTGTGCAGTATGAGTGAACCATTTCACCAAAAAAGGGGAAGCAAGGCAAGACGTGGCTGCAGCGGTCTGCAGACGTGACTTCTGATCAAATTCAAACCTCCTCCTAAAGTAACAAAGAGCGACATTACATTGCGGGATGACATCACCTGAAAATGACCAATAGTGCGGCGCGCTGCTGAGCTGTGTGCCAACCGCTCTTTTTTCATGCAGGAGACTCAAGTTGGCTTCGCTAACGGACACAGTTTTGAACTCGTATATTGGCGCCATTTATAGCTGCTTGGACCAGCAGGCTGCAAGCAGACATACACCAGGTATGGCGCGTTTAAGGCTCATTTTTACCGAAGACACTCTGCCCCCACCCATGTCACTGGTGTGACGGTGGTTTCTTCGTTTACATGTGCAATGGCGATGTGTGAACGACAGTGTCAGAACTCTAAAGAGTTAATAGCTAATCTGAAGAGCCATATTGTGGAAGGACACGTGGTCACTTGTCCAGTAAGAGCCTGCTGCACAGTCTATTAAAGATGAAGATAACATGGAAATGCCCCCTGAATTCTGTGATCTTTTTCTGAGAAACGTTTCACTATTCTACTTAAAATTGCAGGGTCAGTTTCTACTGCCTGCTTCAACCATACACAACATTGTGGAGGAAATGCAGAACATACATGTGTTGGGACATACATACAGTTTGGGTAAACTTGCATCACTGTTAAAAGATGACACATCATTATCAGAGGAGGACATCAACAAAGTCTGCGAAAAGCCTGTCAAAAGCTGTGATCTTTTTTCTGCATGTCATACTGGGCCATTAAGGACAGTGCACTCCAGAGCTCAGACCTTTAAAAAAGCCTTCAACTATTTGGAACCAAAGAAAATATTTTTAGGGAGAGATGAAAACAGAAAAGATAGGTTTGCCTATTATGTGCCTTTAAGAAAGACTTTAAGATGTCTGCTAGAGTCTGATCTGTGGCAGAAATCAGAAGAGCCCTCTACTGAGCCTCCTGCTGATGTTCTGTGTGACATAAGTTATAGTAAGCTGTTTAAATCAAATTAATTTTTGGTCAAAACCCATCATGCCTCAAGCTAGTACTCTACCAGGATGCCTTTGAAGTCGTTAACCCTTTAGGCTCTGCAAGGACAAAACACAAGGTATTAGCTGTACAAACTTGCCACTTCATGTACGCTCAGACACAGATCACATGTCTCTTGTCTTACTGTGCAGGGAGAAAGATTTTAAAGAGTTTGGTCATGCTAATGTATTCTCTGAATTACTAGTAGACTTGAAAGAATTGGAGGACAGTGGGATTGTTGCATCAGATGAAACTAGAGTCAAAGGAACTTTGTTTTGCTTTGCTAGTGATAATCTGGGTTCTCACTGTATTGGTGGCTTCACTGAAAACTTTAGTTCTTCAAAGTACTTCTGCATGTACTGCCTGATAATGAAATCTGAATTTCAGGGTGATGACCCAAATCTGTGTGGACCAGAACATACCAAAGAGAACTACAACTCAGCTGTTGATCGCCTCCAGATTGACAATACACCAGATGTCGCAGGAGTGAAGTGTTCAGTTCACTGAAATACTTCAACGTTTGTATGCCAGGCTTGCCACCATGTCTAGGTCATGATATCTTTGAGGGAATTTTGGCTTATGATGTGGCACTGTATCTGAAATACTTTATAAAGAAAAAAGCATGGTTCACTTACTCCACTCTGAACCGATGCATCAAACACTTTAGTTACCACGCCTCTGGTGCTTCTACAAAGCCATCTGAGGACAGTCCTCAAGCAGCTAAACACTCAGGACAGGCTATAAAGAACTGGAACTTCCTCCGATTGCTGCCTCTCATTGTTGGTGACATAGTGACAGACCCTACAGATGATGTGTGGAACTTAACTCTGCAGCTGAAAGATATTGTAGACATGGTGTGTGCTCAGAAAATTTCAGTGGCTCAGATAGCATATCTTGATATTTTTATTCAAGAATATTTAGAGTCAAGAAAAGCTCTGTTCCCAGAATGCAACCTGAGACCAAAACACCATTTTCTACACCATTACCCAGCACTGATTCTGAAATTTGGCCCACTGATAAGATTATGGACAATGCACTTTGAAAGTAAGCAGTTATTTCAAGAGGTGTGCCAGAAATCTGAAAAATTTCAAAAACCTCTGCCATACACTCTCTGAAAGACATCAGATGTTTCAAGCCTATCTTGCAGCAGGGTCATTGTGTCAATCTGTGATATTGTTTTACAGCACCAAATATGGAAATTTCAAGCCAGGCCAGCATATTGTCTCCATCTTCTTGCTCCTCATTTTCTGCCTCCCCCTCACCCAGTCCAATATATTCTCTAGACTGGGTAGATAACTTTAGAATTCCAAGTGAAGATTTTCCAGAAGACTTGATCCAGTGTCTTCAGAGAGAGAAAAGACCAAAGCCTCGATTGCGGAGGGATATGATCCGCATCATTGTGAAGGAGATGATGAAAGCCTGTGCCTCTCCAAGTAGAAGAGCCTCGACTGAAATTGCAAAAAAACTGGTTGCGATGTATCCCAAGTAACTGCAGGATGTGAGAGGGGGATGTGGTAGGACAGGGGTACCACTCTTTGGTAAAACAGATTCAGGCACGAATTGAAAATGTGAAGAGGTCTACTTCACCAGTGTTACAGAAGCGCAAATAGGGACGATCAGATGACACAGACGAAGTCACACCTGAAAAGCGAGCATCTGGCTGCATAAAGTGGGACATGAAGTTTTTGCCAGTCAGTGAGACACTGGAAACCCAGCAGGAGGAGAAGGAATGTATGAAGATTCTCAGTGAACAGACAAGCTTCAGCCATGAAGAAGTAAAAACTCTAATGAAATGCACCTACTACTCTCAGCGCAAAGCAATAAACAGCGGAGCAGACATGCAAACCCTCAAATAAGAGTGGCCTTTTTTGTTTCAGGCGATTGGAATGACAGTCCATTTTGAAGAACTTACTGGGGTACCGCTGAAAGAGACTTTCCGCACCAGTCTGTGAAAGAAGGGAAAACGGCTTCTGGACTTTCTGAAAACCACTTTTGCAGACAAGAGCAAGCGTGTCTTAAAGCTTCGAATGCAGAGGGGACAGCTGAAGGGCTGCTCAGAAGATGTGAAAGATATGATGCTCCTCCTCCTCTCCTATTTCGATGAAAAAGAGGAGACCCTCTTCCACTATGTTGATGAAACATGTCCGGCAAAAGAAGTCCAAGTGGAAAGCCTGCCTGTGACACCATGTATCATTGTTTGTGGTGAGTTGAAAATCAGTACAAGTGCACAGAACCTAAGCTAATGCAAGGATACGCTATATTAAATGTCTGCACTTTCACTACAATTGTATTTCATTCCAAGGATCCTCCTGCTTTGCATCGAAACTGTTCATGCTCAGCATTGACCACAAAGTTGTAAATGACCAAATAACTGACTTCATCTCTGCAATCTGTCTGATGCTTGGTAGCTACTACTGCCTGAACATCCACTATCCCCTGGAACTTGGCTCCACACTTGAATTCTTTTTTTTCATTGTATAGTGTTTTATTATGGATTATTGTGTTTATCAAGGTGTTTCTTCAACATTAACCCAGAGAAGGGAACAAAAGTTGAAAAAACTAAGAAGAAGAAGACACTGCATGTGAACCCAGAGTACTCACCCTCATCGCCGATCTCTCTGATCACGAGTGGCGAGAGTGTTTAAAGACATTTTGAACAGATCAGTACAGTCAGCTTAACTGAACCTTGACTGGGAACTACTGTGTTGTTTGTTTTCAGTTAACCCAGCTGATATTGAGTACTGTACTCTTACCTGATTTTTGTTATCACATGCATGCTTTTCAGAGGTTTTGACGATATATATTTAAACAATCCCTCTAACTAGGGATTGTTACTGAGAACTTTACTTTTGATGTTTCAGAGATGTTCTATATTCTATACAACAGAGTTTAAACTATTTGAATTTTGTATTGCCCTAATTGGCAAACAAGTTAAATGTTGCACTGAACTGTTAACATTGAAATTTAAACAGCACTGTCTGTTACTAACATTACTTGACTTTAACTGTTATTATAGCATTTTGGAGCTGTACATTTCTGCAAAATTGATGTCACAAGCTTATGTGCTTGTTCAAATTCATGTTTTCCTGAAAATGGTTAATATACATTTGTAAGTTGACTTGAAGTGTAGAGCTTAAGCAGTTTTGGCTTTCTTTTTTCATAATGCCAGGAGAAGCTTTAGATGCTTGTTTTGCCTTTATTTGTTTAAAGCAATATATTTGACTAGCAGCAAGTGTGTGGAGGTCAAAATATGTTCAAGACAATAAAAATGTCAGTGAAGGACATCTGAAATTTTGTTGCAGTGGTTTCCTGATGCATGTGTTTCAAGGTAAAGTAAACAGATTCAAGAAGATATTTTACACATTTCTTTGTTGTCTGTCTCTAAATCTTATCTTGTTTTTATTATAATTAAAAATCCTTTTCCTTTTTCCCTTTACAAGATTGCAGTTTTGTTTTTGTAAACAGCATCAAATGAGAGTGACAGATGAAACAGTTTCAAGACAATGGCAGGAAAAGCATGCTGAAGATTGAAACAAACCTTGGCTGGAAATATTTGGTATGTGTTTTACCGTAAATCAAATTTTTGAAAAACATTCAGCTACACTGCAACACAGGGAACTTGATTTGCACTTATTTTGTTACTTTAATTTCTTGTTTCATTATTTTTGTCAGTTATTATTGTTTATGGTATATGCCCTTTTTGTTTTCTTTCTGAATGCAGAAGGTATCTAGCCAGTCCACAATTAAAGCTTCCTTGCCCCCCCCATGAGTCTTCTGGCAGAAATGATGGCGCCTGTATTCTTTGGTTTCCCTAAACATCACACCCTGCCTGTTTATACGAGGCTCTTCAATTAAGTCTGCACCCAAAGATTCAATAAGAGGTAAGCAGTGGTATTATTCAAGTTTTGCTAAAGAAAGATGGACAGGAGACACTAATCTTAATCAGCCGAGCTCAGGTTCATGTCCAGGTGAGCAGTTTCATACGCTATAAAATGTAGATTGAATGATAGGTCTCATCACCACGCATTCAGCCATTAACTTCAAGTTCTATGATAAATGAATAGGAAACCTAAATACGTTTTCCAACTAATTATGATTGTGATTAGGGCTGCGTTGTCTTTGTATCACTTTTACATGAGTAGATTTAAAGGACAACTATTGCCAAAACGCAACCTGGGCTGTTTTTTTATTTTTTTTATTTTACTGTATCGATTTTGATGCGCTCAAATTTATGCCCCTAGTATTCCCATTCACTGGCTATTGACCACAAAACAAAATCACGGTCAATCTCAAAAATGGCTCGTTTGCTGTAATTATACTTTTAGATATATGTTTGTCTCATTTACAGTAAAAAAAAAAACAGCCCAGGTTGCATTTTGACAATAGCTATCTTTTAAGAACTGTATATTTTACACTTAAGAAATCATTTATCATTAGATCTGTTTTTGGCAGCACGTTTTGTTCATTTCTGTGCATTTTGCTCAAGTACTGATGAAACTTTGTCTATTTTTGCTGCAGAAGGGATCCTGCCAGTCCAAAGTGAACTCCTGATGGACATTGAAGTACTCCTGCAGAGCTTGTATCTTCGACACCATGCGCATTAGAAACTCCACTGAGACCTTTCCTTCACCAAGGCAGGACCCAGTGACTCATTACTGTTGATAGGTCAGGGGCAGGTAATTTTTTTTTCATGTTTATTCATTCCTCCATGGATTACCAGCCATTTATTTGGACACATGCTGTATTCTCAAGATCTATGCTGTTTGGTAGGAATATAGCTAATTATATGTTTAGTCTGTTTTCAAATGTTATGTCAAATTTTCTCATTGTTTATCAGTAATATTTACTACCTTGGTTATATATGAGCATCTTTAGATTTTTCTATATTTAGCCGTTGGAAATGTAAAATGTACGGTAAACTATTTATGTTCCTCATATTGTACTGTATTTTTAGCGGTAAAATACCGGCAGCTGTGGTTGCCAGGAATTTATCGTAAAATGTATCTGGTCATAATAAAATGCTCTAATTTGTTATACAATTTCACTGTGTTTTTTACTGTCAAAGGTTTAATAAGGTTTAACATATTTCTGTTATTTTTACAGATATTTACAATAATAGGGTCTATCCTATTACTGTTAAATTAACAACAAATTACTATAATTATTATATTATAACTTTTGTTTTACTGCAAATATTCGTAAAAAGCTATGGAAAGTTGCACTTTTTTACATTAAATTGCTGTATAATTGACAAATATTTGTTTTTTTCTACCATGATTTTGGTAAAATAATACGTTGTCTACCTTAAAATGTAGGGTTACAAAACCAGTATACCATATTGTCTTTTACAGATTCCACATTTTTTTCACAGTATATTCCTGGCAAACACAGCTGCTAGTATTTAACCGTAAATTTGACAGTTTTTTTTTACAGTGTTGATTCTTTTATTCTCAATTTACATAATCCCACTCGGTCAGATCCTTCAGCGTCATGGTCTTAACTATCACTTTTATGCCGATGACATTCAACTTTATTCTGTCTGTACACCTACCCCATCTGCCCAAATTGACAAAATCTCTGCCTGCGTGAAGGACATTAGTGATTGGCTTAACTTAAACTTTTTGAAACTTAACATGAACAAAACTGAAATAATTTTAATTGGAACCCCAGCACTCACCAGCAACATTTCCACCAACTTCTCCTGCAAGATTGCTGGCTCTCTGTCGGGGCTCACAAGATGCCATCCTTGGGGTGCAGAGACTCGAAAAGAACCAACAGCTTCCTTTTTGCTCAAATTGAACCATGAGAAAGATTTATTGGGACATCTGCAGATGGGGACAGGATGAAAGAACATAGAGACAGCACAGTCTGCTTCCCCGCCCTAACCTGAATCATATCTTAAACCCTCTCCTACGTAATCTGTGGAAGACGACCCATCAGGAGGTGTAAAAAGTCCATTGGAGAAACTAATTGTCACTCATGCAGACTGAGCAGGACGTCACCTCTTGCACTTCTCAATCTCCATGGTAACCCAAAATCTCCTGTTTTCCAGAGAAGGCCTTCACTGACTATGCAGGACAGGGAACTTCTGATAAACATTAGAATATTTTGACTAAAGGCATTATCATATCAACACGTCCCTGAAGAAAACCTCTCTTGCTCAGAAACTCAGGATATAAAACAGTAATAAAATAATGAAATGGATACATTATAAAACACTTATTCAAAAGAAATTAATCACATGAAAAAAATAAATGTTGATTTTTCCATGACACTCTCACACCAAAATATCTAATTCTATCAAAAATCTAGGAGTAATCTTCGACTCCACACCCTCCTTTCAGCCTCATATTAAATCTGTCACCAATCTGGCATTCTTTCATTTACGCCGCATTGCCCAAATGCGTCCCTTCATCATTTTCAAAGAGGCTGAAACTGTCATCCATACATTTGTCTCATCACGCATTGACTACTGTAATGCCCTTTTCATTGGACTACCTGCCAACTCCATTTCTGAATTATAATATATTCAAAACTCTGCAGCTAGAATTCTCACTCATACCAAGTGCTCTGCATATATAACCCCAATCCTGTTTGATCTCCATTGGCTATCTACCGTATCAAATTCAAAATTCTTCTCCTAGTTTTCAAACCTATAAATGGCTTAGCTCCCACCTATCTGTGTAATCTGCTTGCCCCTACACTCCGACTCGTTCACTACGTTCCTCCGATTCTGGTTTCTTTGTTGTCCCTCGGTACCGCCTCTCCTCAATGGGTGGAAGATCATTCAGTGTTATTGCTCCCAAACTTTGGAACTCTCTACCACTCTCTCTCCGTTCTGTTAACAACATCTCTGAATTCAAATCTTCACTTAAAACTCACTTGTTCTCTGAATGTTACACCTGATCCCATCTGTCCTCTGCATGTCCTCTTTGTTTGTTTTGACTGTTTTTGACTAATTGTAAATGTAAAGTGTCCTCTTTGTTAGTTTGTTTGCTGTTCTCATTGTTTATGTCCTTGAGCACTGGAAAGGCACTAAATATATATATAAAAATTATTATTATTATTATTTCCCCCTATTGTCACTTTTGAAGAAAAAGTCTTCGAAATCTAGTGAGGTTTGTTTACTCTGTCTGAAAAGCAATACAGGAATTCTTTGATGGCATAATTTATCTTGTCGAGAGATATTTACTTCTTCTTGATCAGATCAGAAATGCATAAAGCCAATTCAAAAGGGACAATTCCCTCCAAAAAATCATGCAATTTGTCAGGTGGAAATCCTCGCACAACATGAAAATTAAGGAGATTCTGAGAAAGAGCACATGCTCTTTTAACACCATATTGCTGTACCTTGTCTATATCCTGCATTGCTTCTTATCCGTCTCAATTAGAAGAAAACGAGTGGTTTCAGTTGGCTGCAACCCAAGACCTAAGGTTTCAACCTGACTATTAATATGGGTTGTTTGTAGTCCACTTTTGCTGTCACACGCCCTGGTGGCATTCGTCCATTGGCAAATGCAAAAAAAAAAAACATTTTCAACCATGATTGGAGCATTTCTTAGGCTAAGCTTGTAAGCTTTCAAATGAGCCTGCCTGCAAGTCCATAAGATATTCCTTGTCGTCGTTCAATGAGCTTTAGAGCTGAAAATTTGAACGTAAGTGGACAAGACCTGTGAGCCATTTATTAATAATGAATAATTTTTGGACAGGGAACATAAGAATATCTGAATTCACACAAACTGTGCACACAAATACAATACGATTTCTGTCCTGTTCCAGTTTGCAATCATTTGCAATCTATTTTACTTCTCTGACACAAGAGACTTCAGATTCTTAGCTTTGCAATGGTTCCAACTGAAAACAATAAAAACGTTATGAGGGAAATGTGAGTTTTATAACATTGTAATGCAGAATCCAAGATGGCTGCCAAAATAGGGGGTGATGGCTAACAGTTATCGGTTTCCATATTTAATCAGATTAAAAGTGGGAACAAAAGTGTAAACAGGGTCTACGGTAGATTAGAAGTTTCACTGGGCTGCTTTGTGAGATTTAACACACCTTCCTCTTAGATTTATTTGTTGATTTACTTTCTTACCAACCAGGGTGCCTGCAGTCCCTGCTATGTGAAGAAGTTATTTAATCCATGCCACAATACAACTAAGATTACAGCTTGAAAGGTTGAGGGTTTTTTATTGTTTCAGTTACAGGGATTTCTTTAACAATAATTTGTTTTTCTGTAAATGTAGTAAATTAAACAATGAAATATTGATAAAATAAGTTCTGTTATAAACTGTGTTGTGATCAAATCAGTACCTTTTAAAAACATGATAAAAAATTTATACATTTTAGTGTTTTTTTAATTGACATGCAAACTACACTAGAAGTTGAAAAGGTTACAATCCACACTTTAAGCAATGATAAGGTTACTGTCCTCTGTGACTGAGCTGGTGTGTTTTCAGATGACCCTTCTGACTAAAGCTCATCCCACACTCTGAACACTGATACGGTTTCTCTCCAGTGTGAATGCGCTGGTGTGTTTTTAGATTTTGTAAATGATTAAAACTCCGTCCACATTCTGAGCAGTAATACGGTTTCTCCCCAGTGTGAATGCGCTGGTGTCTTTTTAGATTTTGTAGTCGGTTAAAACTCTTTCCACACTCTAAGCACTGATGTGGTTTCTCATCAGTGTGAATGCGCTGGTGTGTTTTTAGATAATGCAGTCCGTTAAAACTCTTTCCACACTCTGAGCACTCATATGGTTTCTCTCCAGTGTGAATGCACTGGTGTCCTTTTAGATGAGGTAGTCGGTTAAAATTCTGTCCACACTCTGAGCACTCATATGGTTTCTCTCCAGTGTGAATGCGCTGGTGTGTTTTTAGATTTTGTACATGACTAAAACTCTTTCCACACTCAGAACACTGATATGGTTTCTCTCCAGTGTGAATGCGCTGGTGTGTTTTTAGATTTTGTAAATGACTAAAACTCTGTCCACACTCAGAACACTGATACGGTTTCTCTCCAGTGTGAATGCGCTGGTGTCTTTTTAGATGATATAGTCGGTTAAAACTCTGTCCACACTCTGAGCAGTAATATGATTTCTCCGCAGTGTGAATTCGCTGGTGTGTTTGGAGAGAACTCATCTGTCTAAATTTTTTTTCCACACTCGGAGCACTGATACGGTTTCTCCCCAGTGTGAATGTGCTGGTGGTGTTTGAGGGTATCCGTCTCTATAAAACTCTTTTCACACTCTGAGCAGTAAGACAGTTTCTCTCCAATGTGAATGCGCTGGTGTGTTTGCAGATGATAAAGTTGGTTGAAACTCTTCCCACACTGAGCAGTGATACAGTTTCTCTCCTGTATGAGTGCACTGGTATAATTTGACTATCAGTAAAACACCTCCCCCACTCTGAGCACTGGTGAGGTATCCTTTTCTGTGTTAATCTGTGACATGACGTATTAATAGGAGGTTAGTAGAGGACGTTTGTTGAAGACTGGGGCTTCTGAATTAAACCTCTCCTGAGATCAGCAGTGTCACATATTCCTCTCTAGGCTCACAGACATCCCTCACAGTGTTATCCACTGATGGAGTTGTTGAAGTAAATTTTCACTGTGTACTTCTGTGGGCAGTCGGACAAGACTTGCAGGTGATCAGTTCTTTCTATGAGATAAACATAAAAAATGGAAAATATCAGTGCCAGGTGCATGAGAATATTAAACAACACAAGACCCTTGTGACTATATTGATCCTACAGCTTGATACATTTATAACTAAATACCAGCAACAGATATATTTGAGCTGAAAAATACCAAATACCTAGAATAGTACTCAAGATACTGTGAAACCTGGAAGTATTCACACCCCATCACTTTTACCAAATTTCGTTATGTTACAGACTTAATTAAAAAAATATTTGAGTGTAGCTTTTTTGCAAAATCTACAAAAAATGGCCAACAATGGCTATGTGAATTAGATTTATTCTTGAATGTATAATACATGTAAATATTTTAACAAATGGTAGGCAACAAAATTGTATTTATTTATTTATATATGTATGTATTTAATTAACATATAGTGCAAGGGTACAGAAAATAGAGAAAGAAAGAGATATAAGTGAAGTCAAAGGGAAAAAAAAGGAGACAATGTAGAGAAAATGGGGAAAGACAAAGAACAGATCCAAATGAAAACTGCTGCCACTGCGTAATTGCTCCGAATCCTGCATCGGAAAAACATTTACATTCACGGCATTTAGCAGACGCCTTTTTCCAAAGCGACTTTCATTCCCTAACTACAGGGCACAGTCTCGTTGTAGCAGCTTGGGGTTAAGGGTCTTGCTCAGGGACTGCGGATGCTGCATCTTCAAAACAAGAACCAGCCATACCATGGCACAGGAGTTTTTTTTTTTCAAACAATAATGTCGATTGTAAGTTTTAACATGTAAAAAACTTTTTCAATATAGAACTACAATGATTTCAGTGAACTACAAGTCAAGCTGACCGACTTGTAAACAATCTAGAGAGAATACTTACTGCCCCCACAGGCAAATACACGAAACTACACATTGGGCTGCAGGCTGGGGTCAGTCACACAAGCCCAATGTAACGCCTCACTGAAATCTCTGCTATTCAGATTGGTGTTAGCTATCAGCTATTAGCTATTCAATTGCTGAGTGGCTTGTCAGTAATAGATTGCTGCTGCCTGACGCACAGAAAATCTCAAGCAGCATTATAAAGCGGCATTGATATATTTTATTTAAAAAAATATGAAGACTAGAAGAGCCAGGGTTTCTAGTGGTGTTATATACTGATATATGTTTCTAGGACAAAAACTTAG
>JBBMFX010028237.1:0-12117 GCA_037832545.1 Rhabdalestes septentrionalis | reverse complement strand
GGGAGGGAGAGAGGCAGAGAGAGAGAGAGAGAGAGAGAGAGGCAGAGGGAGAGAGAGAGAGAGAGAGAGAGAGAGAGACAGAGAGAGAGAGAGACAGAGAGAGAGAGAGAGAGAGAGAGATTGTAATAAAGGAGAAGACATGAGGAGAGCAGCTGAGAAAGAATAGAGAGAGAGAGAGAAAGAGAAATTGTAATAAGGAGAAGACATGAGGAGAGCAGCTGAGAAAGAATACAGCGAGAGAGAGAGAAAGAGAGAGAGTTCTATTGAAGGATAAGACATGAGAAGAGAAGCTGAGATAGCACTCAAGAGAAACAGAGAAAGAGAGAGAGATAGATAGATAGAGAGAGTGAGAGTGAGAGAGAGAAATTGTAATGAGGGAGGGAACATGAGAAATGTGAGAAAGAAGTCAAGAGGGAGATTGAGAGAGAGAGAGAGAGAAATAAAAGGAAGAGAGAGAGAGAGAGAGAGAGAGAGAGAGAGAGAAATATTGAGAGAGAGAGAGAAAAAGAGAGAGACAGATAGAAAGGAAGGCTAGCTTATAAGGCATTGCTTTACTTATGCTTCAGCCGTCTCATTTCAGTGGTATATAGTGAGAAGTTGTGGTTACGGTGAGGAATATTTATTCGTCTGGCTTGCTGTGGCTCTGGCGGTTGCCTGGAGACTCGGCGGAGCTGAGTGAGTGGAGCTCTCCATGGTGCTGAAAGCCGAGCGGCCTGGAGACCGCGAGCAGCTTTTTGGGCTGCAGGGGAAATGAAAGCTCTCCATTCACACGGACTCCAGCTCCGAGCCACCCACAGCATCCAAAACAAGCAGCACTGAGACAGCATCTCAATGGATAAATTGAACACTTTCACTTTCCTGTCAAGACCCAGCGCACAATACACAGAACTGAAAAGCAAGGGATTTGATTCGCATGAATCACATGCATATATTTCTGACAATCATGTTAAATTATATGGTTAACTCTCCCTCAATTCAATGAATGAAAAGTAAAGGGTTACAGTGCTAATTTTATATTGCTGGAGGTCAGCCCTCTTGGTTCTGTGTGAATGAAATCTATTACACCAACATATTTATTGTCAGAAGAGAGTAAGGGAAAAGCAATCAGGTTGTAACAATGTATTTTATTCATGTGAAACCAATGGACTCATTTGAGTCCAGAATTCCAAAGGCAAATCTAAGACAGCAATAACTGTTGTTTATAAATTCCATTTTATGAAATGGTTATCGTATGTGTCTTTAAGACACTTGGAAATAAGAAGATGGAAAAACAAACAAACAAAATACATTAATCGGTGTTTACAAAATGCATTAAAAGGAAGCAGAGTAACATGCCCATTTGATGCACCATCAGGTTTATTCTGCACTTATATTATGAAAAATGGCTAATATAATATTACAAATAGGTAGTCAAAATATAGTTTTCACTTTTTTTATATGATTTTGGAGCACAAGCTGTTTACACTGTCAAAACTTGACATGATGACAGAAACGATTCATGGTGTAGAATAAAATTACATTCACTTGCATTTAAAGTTACTGCCTTTTTCCTTTCCATGTAAAGTTACTTTTTTGAAGATTATACAATATAAAATATGATGAACTGTAAATATAGACCACGTAAAAAATTACACAAAATTACTAAAAATTCTAAACTACAAGGGCCACATTTGCCTCACTCTCAGGTGAAATTACTCAGTTTAACAGGAGTTATTGAATAAGTAATAGTAGTTTCTGAAAAATACTCTATAACTAATAATGTAAGCCTTATGGTATATGGTGTAACAGTATTGGGGCATGAAATAAAATCACTGGAATCCAAGAAGAAGAAGAATTAGGGAACATAAGACTGTGAGAAAAGAGGGGGACATCTGAGCTCGAGAGAATATTAAACAGTGAGAGAGATGGAGACCAAAAAAGTGATAGTAGTGAGTGCAGAGACCTGGAGGAGATATACAGAGAGATACTGTGTAAGGTGCTCAAGTGGACATAAAAGCTGGTGTCACTCCAGCATGAAGGAGCGAACTGGTCAGGCAGGACGAGTCTCTCAGAAATCATCTCTCTCTGGCTCTCTCTCTCTTTCAACACAACTAGACAGCAGAGCTGCTTCGAAATATATATTTTTTCATCACAAGGATGGGGTTTGCAGTATTGATATGGCATAAAGCTGCAATACACACATTTTAATAAACCACCACATAACTTAAAATAATTGGAGCCCCTGTCTCACACCACGCCGGGATAGGCTCCGGGTACCCACAAAACTAGTGAGGATTAAGCAGTTACAGAAGCTCAGTGAGTAAGTGAGTGACATGATCCAACAAATCAGAATAATTTTCTTTAAGATAATACAAGTAGGTATAACGTTTGTCTATTCACTCTCTCTTTCCCATCCCCACCTCCTGCTTCTACACTGCCCTCATGCAGGTAGCTGGCTCCAGGCATCAGTCCCTGAGGACGGCGTTCAGTACAGGCCTGCGGAGTCACTACAGGGTCGAAAAGAGTCACAGACAGAAGCCCAGGTATACATGAATATTAAACGCCGATAAAAAGCCCTCCAGCAAGACATCACTAGAGCATCTTCTAGAGATCACTAGAGCATCTTCTCTGCACCTGCTGTGTGAGGAGGGCTAGGAACATCATAAAAGACTTTATATACCCTGGACACCATCTGTTTAAGCTCCTCCCACAAAACAGGTACTTCAGAATAAGCTGAAGACACACAGACACACTGAAAACAGCTTTTTCCCAAAAGCCCTCGCAGTATTGAAGTCAGATTTCTCCTCAGGCTGACAAGACTGATGTACTGCTTTACATGGTATTATAGACCACTGCTTATGTTCAATATTTGTTTTTTAACACATATCTGCCACACATTGTTAGTGGAATATCACTGTTAGCTGTAAATGTCCTATTGTTTATCTTTCATAGTTTCATTGCTTAGATAGTATACACATTTATTTCTTTTAATTATCCATTTTAAATCTTTAAAAAAAAAATTTTTTAATGAGAGGTCTTTAATGCATCGTCTGAATGCAATTCCATTATGCTCAACTACTAGGACTTAAAATGTTGTTGCAGACTTTGGTTGATAGGGAACTTATTGTACATTTGCTGCCATCACAAAAATAGATACATCTTTGTTAACAATGAACAATAAAGAGCTGAACATGCAAATCATTGTCAAAACCTGACATGGCAGTCTACTGTTAATGAACATCATTTCTTTTAAGAATAACTGTTTACTGTGATTACCGTTAATAATAAACCTCTTAAATTATTGCCAGTCTCTGAAAAAATTATCATGACGCATACTGTGTTATGAACATATCCATGCAATATTCATACTGGAAGAATATGACAGTTATCTATGTTCTCACACAGAGAATATACTGCCGACAAGAAAAAAATGAATGTACAATTATTGCTGGTTTTTGATGCTTTTTTGAAGTGCTCTTATTTATAATGAATCACAATACATCTTACATATCACAATATGCAACAATACTAACCAGCCCTAGTTAAAAATCTGCCTGAAAATGATCCAACAAATGTGCAACGTCAGTGAGGAAGGGTCATTCTTGGACTAGCAGAAGTTGTAAAAAACTGAGTCTCAAAAGTCCTTGAGAAAAGTCCAGCCTTTAATGGGTTCTCCAAAAGCCATTGCTTGGAGGTTTTTCATGAAAAAAGAGGAAAGTCACAAAGGACCACTCTTTTGGCAGCGCTTAACTGAACCCATACAGTAGTAGAGGCTGCCTTTACAGGCTTATTCTGCATTACACTCACATTCCCTCACAGCCAGTCGCTGCAGACATGCTGTCTGATTTATCCTGCAGTGCCATTTTGCTCCATGACATCCCATGCAATAAAGAAGGTGAATCCAGATTCTGTCATCTTTTATCTGCTGCCTCTGTGTGTCTATTCTTTGCTATATATAATCAAATCTTGGATGGCAAATCACTACCAGTTGGATGGCAAACCACTACTAGTATGTCAAAGGTAATTAAAGCCTTTTTGTATATATAATTATATTTATGTGACATGATCTGGCAAAATGAGTTGAAGTGAACCCAAACTTTGCTATCACTGAAAAGATGAGAAAATAAGATTTAAAATGGTGATACCTTGGTCAATGCTATATCTTAAACGGTTTGTCAGATTACAATCAGTATCGCAGTACCATTTTCCAACTGAAAAACCGAGAAAACCTCATTTAAAGTTTTTTCGTGATGGTCGTGGGTGTGAGCCCGGGCGTGTGCACGGCCGGACCATGATTTAAGCAGTTTGATAGGTTTACTAAGACCAGGGATTGAGGTTTTAACACCATATTTGGACATTTCAGATAATACCCTGAAGTCCTCAGTTGAAACGAGCAAAAACAGCATTTGTTTTGGACGTTCTTTTTTAAGATTTGAGAGCTGCCACTCAAATTAAATAGCCATTTAAGTACATTTTCACTGTTATTTCCATTATGAAACTATGGGAGACTAGAAGAAGACCTTTTCTTTTATATTAGACCAAAAAAGAAAAATCTAAATTTTTTGTTTTTCAACATAATTGGCCTGTATCTGAATAAATAAATCGCCCACTTCCGAATCATTACGGCAGATCGGGTCACATATGTAATCAAAAACAAACAATACTCACAGCTGAAGACAGTATAATTGGTAATGCGTGTTGTAATGGAATGGAAAAGTTTATGGCATCTCCTCAGAATGACCTTGTGCTGTCTGATGTGTTCATACGAATCCTTGCTCTGACAGCTTTTCACTGTCACACTGGCCTTGCATGCACACACTCAGTCGTTTGGCACACTCTGCTTCCACACTATTACAGTCAAATGCTCTCTAATCAAGACTTTTATGAAAACACTGTCAATTTGTATGAATGTATGTACATATGAATGATGAAGATGATAGTGATTGAAATGTTAATACAGAGAAGGGGGGTGACTAGAATGAGGGACATTTTCACACATCTGGCCTACGTGAGAGCTGCAGGCAGCAGCCCACACACTGCTTCATAGGAGCTGTCTTTGAAATGGCTTCTTTAAGCTTTGATGCCAGGCACAGGTGTTGAGGTGAGAGAGGACAGGGACAGTCATCTTGTTGCATTCTGTGACAAACGCTGAGTTTTGTGTACTACCGTGGTGCTCCATTTAGCCCTTTTAGCATGAGCCTTCATTTTGTAAATCCTCTGCAACTTGTGAAAAAAAAAGAAGAGCCTGTTTCTTGGCAAAAATAAATCCTTCTGCTTTCACCCCAAGGCTTAGTTAGCACGAAGAATAAATGTCATTATGCATCCAAGGAGATGGTTGTGATTTGCCATAAGATTTACACAGTCTGCTCTGAGCTACTGCCGAGTAAAAATAAGGGCATACATTGGACAGCGCCATATGATAGCTCAAGGCCACCCATTCATTTTCATATTATAGACTGCATTAATGCATCATCTGTAGACACAATTAATCAGTTCTATTTAATAAAACATAGATACTGATATGCCGAGTGATGTGGAACAACATTTGTGGAATCATAAGAAACAATGTATGAACAAAATGCATCAATTTCTGTACTTCTGTTTAAAAGGTCAATTTGCACCTAAAAATGGTCCTACATTGTACATGGTATGGTTACACACAACCTAATACTGGAGAAAGTGGTTGGAGTCTTTGGTTTGATACAGCCTAATGCAATAATATGTTAAAATCAGAGGTAAGATAGGTAAAAGTGTACACGTTCCCTGATAGGCAATGGTAAATAGAAAGGTGGAACTTCACAAAAGGGACTCAAGAGATTTACGAGAAGCTTTATGAGATTTCTGTTTATTGATCTGCAAAACTGGCATTAAACAGATCCCAACCTCTATCCTCACCTGCTCTTCTGCCTTTAATCCATTACACCCATGGATGACACTTTTTTAAACCTCACCTAACATCTTACAACTCAATCTTCCTCTCACCTTGACTCTTCCATGGCCCTCCTGATAAAATATTTTTTTGTACAGGGTTTTTCAAGTTAAGTAATATTGGAAGTGGGAGGTGATCACTTTATGTTCATTTTCAGCTCATCTGTATTGGCAAAATGTTTGATAAAAGACAAATGTTCACATATTAATCACCTCCATTTCCCTGTGTACAGTGTAGATGGTTGAAATGACAATAAACACTTGACTTGACATCCTCTCCTTCTGTCACCTGGCCTTCCTCACTTGCCACTTCCCTGTTTATAACAGTATTCTCCAGATAAGAAGATGGATGATATTTCAAGACTCACTCACAGGGTCATCGCAGGTAGCGGAGCCTATTCCAGGGCCAATGTGCATAACACTAAAGGGTGCACACACCAACACCTACAGTCAAACCCCCATTCTATTGCAACTCTAGGCTTGGCTGGTTATAATGTTGCCTTGTCCATGTATACATAATTCATTGTTACACTACCTATTACAATTCATTACTTACACAAACATTACTCTTTGCAATGGGATGTTTTTGGTGGCACTATAATCAGATGCGTTTGCACTTTGGTGTGCTCTTGAAGTCAACAAACTCACCCGCCAGCCAATCTCTGATTCAACTACTGGGATAGGGACATTCCACTCTTCGATTTATGTGACACATATGTCTAACTAGATTGATACTAACCAGACATGCAAGTTTGGACAGTAGAGCCAACCAGGTATTAAAATAAACAGTTAAATCATCCTGTCTGAGCAACAAAGTATAAAAAAGGTGTTTCGACATGTAAACCAAAAGAAAATTGATCAGAAACCTAATTTTTCTTGATTACCTCTAAGCATATTTATTCAGGTAATAAACAACACAATCAACACAATCAAAATGTGAATATTTTTGGAATAAACTGAGCCTGTTGCTAATAAAGGTGATCCTGAATGCGTCCTTTGGTGTGTAAAGGAATATATTTTTGGAGTTTTGACTATTATCATGCAGCACATGGCGCTTAAAATGATGCAATGCATTGTCTTTGGGGTTTGGGAAGATAAAGAGCAATTTCCTCTACTGCCTAAATTAGGCTGTCTGTAATTAAATTTCCCCACTACTCCAAAAACTAATCCCAAATCTACCTTGTCTGCATTCAAGTTTTATTAGTCAGCTGAGCCTCAATAATGAACCAAAGTGATTTTCAATTAAAGGTGGACTAATTTATGAGCTTTCGCGAAACAAATTTGAAAACCAATGACTAGAAGGTTTCTCATAGGGCTGAGCCGGATACTCGGCTGAAAGGAGTATCCGGTACGGATAAAGCATTTTTTATGAGTATGAGTATCATACGAGTAATACGAGTCAATATCTGTGCTCGGATTGAATAAAAATTCTCATTGGGTAGCTGACTGTGTCTGAGGGAGAGACAGAGAGAGAGAGAGCGCGCTGTTCAATCACAGAACGCAGTCACTCGGGTCCGTGGGCTTTTCCGTTTAGGTTGAGGGTTTCTTCAGCTTCAGGTTTGTTTTTTACTTTGGTTTGTAGTACTTACTTATTAACCAGTAGAGTTTAGGTAAACGTGGGGTTTGTTCAGACTCTAACCAGTTTTTTTACTTCACGCAAATTACAAATTCATTAGCTACACACACACACACACACACACACACACACACACACACACACACTCTCTCTCTCTCTCTGCCAGTCATCGGAGTTTGTTTATTTTTAACCGTCTCTAACCAGGTAGTTGTGGTATAAATAACAAATTAAGCTACACACACAAACACACACAAACACTCACACATTCTCACACACCTGGTGTGGAAATAAAAAAAAAAAAAGAAAAAGAACAACAACAAAAAATCACAATGATGATAAAAAAATTTGAAGTTAAAAAAAGAAAGTTATGTTGAGATGAAAACTCGTGTTCATTACATTTTACTTCATAATTGCAACCGCATGTGTTGTATTCATTGTTGCAAAACTTGTTCTGTATATAGTTTGTTTGTTATCGTGATCAAAACCACTGATCTGAAGCTCAGTGCTGATACTGTCATGTAAATAGTTTTCTAATCAGCAATAAATATAACAATTTCTGACCAATACATATCAATTGCATGCTTAAAATAACGTACAGGTTAAAGCCCCGCCCATTTAATGACAACCCGGTCTATTTCCTGGTTAAACCCCACCCACTTCCTGGTTAGGCCCTGCCCATTCCGAGTACAGATACAGGTAATTCATATGTTTAACAGATACAGATACAGATACAGATAATGCGGTACTCACTCATCCCTAGTTTCTCACAGTTCAGGCATGAATGTGGACATCAGCCGCTACAAACATTTTGTATTTTTTTTCTTGTGGTAGAACATTGTCTCATGGCATCCTTAGTTTGCTTAAGATGGCTTTCTCACACGGCAGTGTGTGTGAGTGTGTCGCTGCGTGCTCATCATTCATCTGTGTGTCCTTGGCCACCTACATCTTCCCTCTGAAGAGCTCAATAACAGCCTTTTTTACTCACATAGTGGCAAGGAAAAAATACCTGTTTACCAGGTTACTCACACCGAATACAAACAAGGCCAGTGCACTGAAGGGCTTGATGCTGCCCGGGGTCGGAATGCCATTTAATTAAACTGACAAACACGGGCAACGTCAGACCAAAAACAGGCAAATATGAGCAGATGCAGGCAGGTAGAGCCAAAAAAAGGTCGACACAGGAATATACAAACAAATACAAGCAGACACCGACAGCCAGATACAGGTAAACATGGGGCAAACAGGCAGACAGAGCTACACACTGCCAAAGGTAGAGAAACAGAAGCTTGTTATTAAAGGTGCTTTTTATCACTGCATGGAACAACAAAAGCAAAGGGGATCAAAACAAACCCCTCATGGATTTTGTTCATATGCATTTCAGTGCCCTTTGGGAAGCATTCACTTTATTTCATTATGTGGTTTGTATACAAAATACTCTGGAAATTGAAGATCTGAATGGACAAGGAAAAGGACAAACATACGCACACATGCACACACACACACACACACACACACACACACACACACACACACATCAAAAAGTCTTTAGCACCCGTACATTTTTCTCAGCCTGTGATAAAGTATATTTTTGCAAGCATATTTAACATTGGAATAAATGCCAACAAACAAGAGAGCAATAAAATGTGTCAAGATTTGTTTTGTTTGTAAGAAGTTGGTAATGAGGACACAGGTTCAGTTCCTGATTTCTCCTCGATTTCTCCAGCCGTTGTTCGGATATGTTGAAATTTCACCAGTTGCTCCTGATTTAATTTAATGAAGTCAAACCCGTTTTGGATGGAAATGACACGTGATACTCTCTCTCTCTCTCTCTCTCTCTCTCTCTCTCTCTCTCACACTCTCTCTCAGAAGATATACATATACATATATATAGATAGATAGATAGATATGTAGATATATATATATATTTAAATATATATATAAAATCAGAATCAGTCTAACACAGAATTTTTATTGAGAAAAATCTATGCCACTGTAGCATACCATAATGAAAATTAAATAATTGAACTGTAAAAATTATTGGTGATTACCTATACATGTTACTGTATTAATATTATTTAGACATTTAATTTATGCTTATACCAAAACAAAAAACCCATCAGCATATACCAAAGAAAACATGCTTGCATGAATTAGTTGTGGGAGATGGTTGTTCAGTGTACACAGTTGTGGGAGATGGCAGTTCAGTGTCCAGCATGTATACAGATTTACCTTTACATTTTAAGGGTAATGTATTAAGCTGAGTTTAAAAGGAAATTAAAGTGTTTTGTATTTAGTCATTTTTCTTAGAACTGAACTAATAATTGTTGGCAAAAACTAAATTATTAAGAAAAATGAGAAAGAAACAAATAACAAAGCCTGTTTTGGGATGGCTAAATACAGCTTTAATCCATTGATAAAAAGTTTTCCATTGCTATGAGTGCACAGAAGGTTAATAATGAGGTTGATGCATATGTGAAGGAAAAAAATGTGTTTGTGTGGGTGTAGGGAGGGCCTTTTTCTTTGGTTTAATTACAATTAAATTTTTCTTCCCTAAAATAAACATAAAGATTTTGGTTTCAGCAGTTAGCTTAAACATTGACTCTATGGAGTAGCCTATATATATAATAATAATAATAATAATAATAATAATAATAATAATAATTATTATTATTATTATTATTATTATTGTTATTATTATTATTTTCAGCTAATAGTAGGGGTGTGCAGAGCGGCCACTTTTAGTATCTGTATTTGTATTTGTTGAAAGGGGAATAAATATTCATATTCGTATTTGCATTCGTATTTGAGTAAAATTCTTAATTAAGTACACTAACTCCGTCCGTCCCACCACAAATCCACTCCTGAACTTGCGCGAGTAATGGGGGGGCGGGGGGAGCGGAGTATCTAAAAGTAAAAGTAAACATCGGTCAGCACAAAATTCCTCCCTTGCATTTAACCCATTCACCAAGTGAAGCAGCGTGCAGCCATGAACACGCCACCCGGGGAGCAGTGTGTGGGGACGGTTACCTCACTCAGGGCACCTCAGAGGTGCCTAACAGTTTTGGGGAACGACCCACGACTTTCTGATCGCAGGATGAGAGCCCTAAGCACGCGAGCACGGGTGTGGGGGTGGGGTTTGGTTCCCGAATACAAATATTTTTTTAAGTATTTGTCCAAATACCGTATTCGTAAAAAAACATGTTATTTGTGCTTTTCCGAATACCGTATTTGTATTCGGCTCCACCCCTAGCTAATAGTAGTATTTTTTACATTTTCAAGAAAGACCAGAAGAGAAAATATTTATAATTGGAAGTCAGTGGCATGAAGTGTCTCATTTGCTATGCTAGCTACAATTTTTTGGAAAACTGGAGAAAATGTTTGGAAAACATTGCTTAAACTCTGAAGCTCAAGATTCAGGACCGTGGCTCCGGTGTCACTAGTGCTGATAGAGCTTATGCTCCATTAAAAATAGATCAATAACAGCAGTTTTGAAGTCTGTTCTCTTGCTGTTAACTGAGGAATGGCAATGGGCAGCTGCTCTAAATTTCCCATTTTTTGGGAAAAATCCCTTATCTTCAATGTTGAAAACAGACAGGTATGGCTGGTGTGCATGCCTAATGTAGACTGGAGCATCACTCTTTGTAAGCAACACTCTGCAGTATTTAGCCTGCTTTAAAGGGAGTTAGGCTATTCGTAAACATAGGCTATATAAATAGTGCGTAAAGCCATATTTTACAGCACATAGGCCCTTCAATTTGCATCACTTGTGCGTGTCAATTTGCTTTCAGTTTCCCCAGCAGTACGCACTTCGTTTTGTTCCTCTTAAAGCCCTGTATTTTTGTTACTGTAAATTAAATAAAAGGGGCTGCTGAAAACTTCCCAGTGTCTGTTTTAACCACCAGGTCACTACAATACGACTCCTCCTGAAGCCCCTGACTAATGCGCCACTCGATGAACAGTAAATTATTGAACTGAATTTTCTTCACCATGTGTGGGTGCTCTTGGAATGTTACTGTATATCCAGCATTGAAGAGCAGACGGATTACCCACAAAATTTGCTTCATAATCCTAAATTCTGATACATAAATGCAAAACCCAACAGAATATTTGAATAATTCATAATAGTAACTGAACAACTCCCAATTTGCTGCTGAATAATAATCCCCAAAAATGCTGCACAACCTTAGACTGTGACCTCCAACTGTGAAGTTTCACTCCAAACCTGTGATGGATAACCCCAAAAAAGATAACTTCAGTTATATCCTAATCTCACTTTCTCAAATGCAACTGCTTTCTAATCTCTGCTAGTCACTACAAAGCATGGTGGTTAATCTTAAAACCTGCTTCTAAATTTGAATCCCCAAATATTTGCGTTAGTACAACACAAGCCCTACTTGATAAGCATAAACCCCAGTAAAACAACCCGGCTGCTGAATAACCACATAAAAACTGCTGGAAAAAAACCCCAAACCATATGATGGACTTCATGAAGAGACCGGCCCAGAAGCAGTGATCAGTTTGCACTATGTGGTGTATGCAAAGACAGAAGGATGGTAGGAGAGAGAGAGGGAGAGAGAGAGAGAGAGAGAGAGAGAGAGAGAGAGAGAGAGAGAGAGAGAGAGAGAGAGAGCGAG
>JBBMFX010028207.1:0-12121 GCA_037832545.1 Rhabdalestes septentrionalis | reverse complement strand
TTTTTGGTGGTGGGAGGAAACCGGAGCTCCCGGAGGAAACCCACGCGGTCACAGGGAGAACACACACTCCACACAGAAAGACCCTGGGCCCGACCCAGGAGTCAAACCCAGGACCTTCTTGTTGTGAGGCAACAGTGCTAACCCCTGCACCACCGTGCCGCCCAAAACTATATGTATGATATGATATTATATGATATTAGTTTATATTAAAATATATTAATATACTATATGATGCTGTTCTATATTATATATCTATAGTTTGTATTACATATTCATTAATATACACCATAGTGAACTGTAATATAATGTTGTAATCATGAACAAAGAATTAGACTAGATATAAAGGTAAGACTAGAAATAAAATGAATTGAAAGTGCAACAAAGAAACATGTGAGAAGCACTGTGATAAGCTGTGAAATATTACAATTAATTATATTGATTTATCTGAAGCAGAAAGAGTATGTGTTCTAACTAGTTTGCCACATTTTTTTCTAAAAAAAGTACTACCAGAAACTCCGGACTATAGAGCGCACCTGATTAAAACCCACATGCTGTAGTTTTAGAAAGAAATACATTTTGTACTTGTACAAGCCATACCCGATTCTAAGCCACATGTGCCTCACATTGTAATATAAGATTTCTACACAGAATTTTTTTTTACTTTTAAACATTACGGTAACATAATAAATGCATTATATATTGCACATGGTCTTATTTTTGGAACAGTGTGTGTAACGCAGCTCCCTTTAAGTAAACGTACGTATCAATAACACACACATTCCATCTCCTAACGGCCGGTAAAAATATACACGGTATGTATACTGCAGCTACCAGGAAACGTCATTAATCTCCTTTGTCATCTTCCTTATATTCGTCATGGGCGGGGCTTAGGGGGCCATGCCCCACCCTCAGACTCACTTGGCCCCACCCCCTGGGAATACGAGGCTCTTGGATTGGTCTGGGAGTTGAGCCTCAATGCGCATAAAACATATCGCCCCGAAACGAGCCGATAAAATGTGTCGCCTCCCCAAAGGTCCGTCCGCAAATCCGGCTTATAGTCTGGAATTTACAGTAATTTGTTTGTGTTTTGTCCACATTATTGGCCACACTTATTATTGAGCAGTTTCATCAGAGCGACAAAAAGGTGACTGAAGCATAAAACTGATGTCTGTTTACTTGTTTGCTAAAGCAAAATGTCATTTAAATTACAGGACACAATAAAATCGAACATCTGTTTTAGAGCATGAGCTTTACATTTTGCAGTAGATGTGACATCTGTGTTAAAATATCATGTAAGTAAAGGTGTAAAGTGTCTGTTTGTTATACATGAACACACCACAGTCCAGCACAGTGTGAACAGCACAACATTTTTCTGGAGAGAAGTGTGTGGGGGCGGTTTCCCAAGGGAACCTCAAAGGTGCCACTAGCAGACTTGGGATTCAAATCTATGACTTTCTGATTGCAGGGTCAACTCCCTAATCACAAAGCTACAAGCTGCACCTTTCTTTCTTGTAAAGTAAAAGGTTATCCATGGTCCTATAATGACCCCAGCAGTTGGCTACAGCTCCAGCACACAAATAGAAAACCGCTAAGGCTGGCTTGCCGGTTGGATGTGGCAATAAAGCAGAAATAAACAATATGTGAGAAGTAGGGGCTCCAAAACAAAGCTGAAATACAGGTTGTCTGTCTGGTCTTTCGAAGAGGATTTAATTAAACCCAAAGTTATTTATTCCCTTAAACAAACTAAGCAGCTATGTGTGCTTCAGTTGCTCACATTAACAACCACAGATGGGAAATACAAATAAATCGATGGCTCTACAAAGCGGCGAAGGACAGCGAGTAAATTACTCCAATTAACTTTGCTTTGACTCCAGTCACAAGAGCGGCTGCACAACACAAGCAAATAAATACTCATTTCAAATCATAGCTGTGGAATGTTTACTCTCAAAGAGTTCTGTAAAAGGCTAAAGGCCTTGTTTTCTGCTTACAGTAAGGTAAAGTGTTGCTTGTGATTTTTACCACCTTACACTTTTTTTCTGGACAATATTTTAGAAACACCTAAAAGCTTTTCAGTAACTCTGATCTTTCAACAATGATGCAAATAACTTTTTTGGATAGACATTCTCAATTCGACTGAGACTTAGATTTTGCTCGTAGAAGATTTTGCACCAAGCTTTAGGCTTTTAGCAGCCTGAGATGGTCTTGCCGTTTATTTTGCACTATCAATCCATTTAACAAGTTACTACTGTAGTCCCCTTGGAAGATAAGCATCCCAATGCCACCATCCCTACAATTCCATCATAGGATGGTGTTACTTGGGGAATGGGCAGTGTTAGGTTTGTGCCACACGGAACATAAAGAACTTTGGCCAAAATATGCGGTCTTTTGTAATCGCTTGCATTACAATCTTACTTTGTTTTTCGGCAATAGAGTTTTAGAGCCACTTTCCTCCAAAAAAACAAAAAACAAACAAACAGTCTGCAGAGCACTTGGTACACCTTCACTCCTGTCTTAGTAATTCACTCAAAAGCTCCTTCAAATGAACTGCCTGCCTCTTTATGGCTCCCATCAAAAGTCTTCTTCAGAGTATGATGCTGACTGTTGAGGGATGTCCATACTTAAGCAATGACCTCTACGTTTGCTTTAAAAAAAAGTCCCTAAAGCTGAGTAAGAAACCTCAGGAGAAACCAAGATTCAAAAGAGAAACCTCTACTCCAGTTTAAGATTGAAATAGAAGAGGATGGTTTTCATAAGCTCTGCTTCTGCAGATGGTTACATTTTTAAACTGGTCACACTGTGTACACCATTTCGTCTCATACACACTGTGTTCACCATCTCGTCTCATACACACTGTGTACACCATCTCATCTCATACACACTGTGTTCACCATCTCGTCTCATACACACTGTGTACACCATCTCGTCTCACTGTATACATGTATATAGCTGAGATAACCACAAAGTTTACTTTGAATTTGATTTTGACTACACCATTTTTTTGGTATAAAATGTGAGACATTATAGGGTGATATCCCCTGTTCTTTTCACCCTAATTTCATTTCTGGGGTTTGATCTCATTCTGCTCTACTAGTCCAACCTCTCACTCAAATGTTTTAGCACTTTTAGACCAATGTGAGAATAATCTCAAAAGTGATTTCTTTGAATAATGATGCAGAAAAGTGTGAAGAACTGAATAAGGATAAAATTATTTTTTTAAATGCTCAAATAACACAGCATGGGTCTTTAGGGAACCAAAATGGTCTGAAATATGTAGAATCCTAACTTGTGGGAGTTTATGTGAAGATTTTTGTGATATGTTTCTCCTTATGCTTCTTTTTTAATGGGCTGTTTTGACACATTCACTTCAGCATTGGTTCGGGTGAACCCACCCGAGTGCAGCAAGGCATCACTCAGACAAACGAGGGTGGGGGAATCTGACATCACAGCTGCAAGACACTATTGAGAGCTGGCCACACTCCAAAAGCATGTAAGGATGTTCTCGCCTGTCCCAGCACTTTGATATGGAAATGGATACCTTTGCACTCCCGAGCAAGCATGTGTGATGGATTTAGTTTAGCATCGGTGCTTTGCGGCCCTTTGATTAGAGCTTGCACATGGCAAGGGAGTCCTTCTGTCTTTGATACCCTTTGCGTGCACATCTGAGAGAATGTTAACCATGCAGCATGCATTTCCAGAGACACATAAATAAACACACCCATTTCAGCAGCTTTATGCCTCAGAATGGCAACTATAGATTATTTGTCATATATTACAATTATTACACCTCGGTCCAGCTTTTCTGCTTCACTGATGTGTTCAATGGGGCTGGAGCCCATCAGTTTATTATTTGGTGGGTGTAATTGGTTTTGATGTAGGGTTATTTTGCGTGTGTGTTTTTTTGAACAGACAGCCTCAGGCATACAGAGCTGTTGAGGAGGCATCAGCACCCTGTCTGAAAAACCTAGTCATATTTTCCCCCCCTCTCCTCTGTGGGTGGTCTGGTTTTCAGTGACAGATGTACTACGCTACTGTCTGCATGCATCTTCGCTAGGGGCGGAAAAATAAGTAAATCTCAGTTTGACTGTTGAGTTGCATTGAATTCTGAAACATTAGGATTATTCATATTTATAGTTGGGATATTAAGTTAATGAATTATTCTAATGTTCAATTAAGTGTGACCTCATATTTGAGACAAGTACGATTTGAGATAAGTACAAGCATTAAAATAAAATCTGTGAAAAATAAAATCTATGCAACATGTAAAACCTGTGTACATAAAGGCCTTCCTATGTTTTTTTAGGAAGCCTGTAGCTGTTTATTCAGTATTAATGGGCCCTCCCACAAGCTAATTAATTTTAATTATTATAAAATGACAATGTAATTTGCTTGTTAACCTACTATTGCTGTCTCAAACTGCTAATGTTCTCAAGGCATGCCTCCCTTCCCAACATCTAACATGAACCTACGAGTGGATGCTTGATTTAAGGGATAAATAATGAATACATCATGCTGCCATTTATGAACAATATATACATCAGGGCTTTGTATGTGGCATTGATGGAAGCAACCTAAGGTATAGTAAGAATGGCCCTAATTGCTCTGCCTCAGTAGTTATATCACTGTGTTACTGGAAAGGGCTAATTCATGGTTCTTTTTGCTTAATTAAGTCAATACATACACCCAATTAGCCCTTTCCAGACCCCTTTACTTGAAAATAATCTTTGGCATTAACATTGGGGGCCTTATTTTGCCCTCATTAAACCTAATCAAATGAAGAATAACTGTTAAATAAATATCTTCGCCTCACTTTGGTTAACCCTATTTATTGCTTAATAAAGAATCTATTACCAGGCAGTTACATGCAGATACTGGCATTTAATCTGAATATTAAAAGAACATTGCTTATTAATAAAAAAGTAGTTATTAGTAGAACATCAGTAAGCAACTAGCTTGATAAGGCTCAATAAATGTGTCATTAAATATTAATAATGACTCCTGTTCTGAGGTGTTGCGTATTGAAAGCATTTAAGATATTTGATATTGTATTACTATGCAAATTCCTTGAATCATGTCCATGCATTAAGTATATTTTAATAAATACTACAAATTTTGGGGATGTATTGAATTGTTCCCTGATGGATCACACCCAAGCTGATTTACTGGGAGGTCAGAGATTCACACCCTCTCGTTACAGATGTCCGAATGGCCATCCATGAACCAAGCTGATGGGCGCTCAGTAGCTGACATGGTCAGTCACAGGGAGGCAGATGGATAGGCCATCCACCAGATTCACATCACTGCCACTCAACTGGCCTTATTAGTGCTAATAACACTAATGTGCTTTGTGACCTGAAATCAAGTCGACCAGCATGTAGTAGAACAGTGTACTGCCCTCAGGTGTAGCATTCATTATTTCCTAATCACATCACATGGAACACCATTTCATAATCCACATTATATAATAGAGCTGCTAGGCTGTATCATATGTAATAAGAGAGGGCATTAAGATTTCACTACAATGTCTAAAAATGTAATTTAAAAAAATGTGATATGTCTCTCGTCCTTAATAGGAACCACTGTCAAGGATCAAAACCAGGCACCTACATGGTGTATTTAAATCAAAGCTCCTCTTCTATTTCGGTGGTAATGAGTGTAATCAGTATACTTTCAGGTATTACAAAAAGAGAGCAATACACAGCATGACATCGCACACCATTACACACACACACACACACACACATATTCAAACACACTTCTGTACTGATGAATTCCACTGTCTAGCAATGTACTGTATCTCTATAATACTACACCTTACCCCTAAACCCAACACTAACTTTGATTTAATATATAATCAAAGTTTACATTTTTCCTTAACATGGCTGGACGCAGCAAGTTTCTGAACAAATCCTCCTCACTCTTCCATATTTTTTTGTGGTGTTCCTGTTGTGAGCAAAATTGGTCCCCACCAAGAGATAAATACAAGGACCTAAACCAATCATAATTAAACATAAACCTAAACCTACCATGATTGTATACATTGTTTCTGTAGCAAAAGCGGTGTGGTTAATAAAAGTTTCATTTTCATGTGAGAACCAGCATAATGTCCCACCTCCCAGCTCTCTATCTCATTGAGGACATTAAGGCCCCACAAAGAGACACATATAGGACCACCACTAACTCACATGCCTCTCTTTCACGCACACAGACTCTTCTCTCTCTCAGCTGTACACAGAAACCCTGACAGTCCCTCTCTCATCTTTATCTCTCATTCTCTTTCTCTCTCTCTCACACAGGCACAGTGAATCATATTACATTCAGTGTTCCTCTGCTTCAGAGTCTGATCAAGCCGTGGAGTGCTGACAAATGCTCAAAATGCGCATGAATGTAGCAACTGGCATGCTTCAGAGAACACACCCCGCACGTGTCGTATAAAAGACAGAACACTGACACACTAAAACTCTTCTGGTCATGTCAACCGCGAACTTAAATATTCCAGAACATTTCCAACCAAGGCAGTGCTCATGGGGGATCAAACAGTAGCACTGACAGCCCTCTGTATGGCCTTGTGGTGGCGCTGTTTACTTCTGCCGTGATGATTTCTTTCAGAGTGCTCTGCTGAGATTTTACAGCCTAAGTTTGTTTCTGTTGTTTTCTCTCTCTCTCTCTCTCTCTATCTCTCTCTCTCACTCTCTCTCTCTCTCTGAAAAAAATTGATCCAAATGTTGATTTGTTATTCAATACAGCACCTTCACAAAAACCCTAATTAATTCCCCTACTAATTGGCATTTATTCATGAATTCCTAATGCCACTGTACTATATGAAAGAAGCCGATTTAGGGCAGGAAGACTATTGGGGCTTATGACAAAAAAATTGAATGAATTTTCCCTTTCAATGCATAAAGGTGGGGGGGGGGGGGGGGGGGAAGAAACCAAAACCACAAACCCCCCCCCCCCCCCCCCCCCCCCCCCCCCCCCCCCCCCCCCCCCCCCCCCCCAAACAAATCAAAATAGCAAACTCAGGTGTCAGCAGGAAAGGCAGTTTTGCACATTTACATACCTTCCTCTGTCTTTGAAACTTTCTCATCATCTTGACAGTGACTAGTCCCTACGGCCAGGATTCCTTTTACAAAGGCACCCTGTTAACGTATTACTCTCTAAATCAAAGTGAGCGGGAGCTAATCACAGAGTGGTAATCAGTCAGCAAGGTGGGCCAAGTTACCGCAAGCCCACCTCTATTGCGTTGTCTGCACACAAGCGATTATCCTTTTGAACCCATTTAGCCTTGGTGATCCTCTTATAGATTCAACCTGCTCTAAAACCTGGAGAGACCCCAAAATGCACCACTTCAGCATTTCAGCAAGGTCCCTGGGCATTCACAGCAATGGGGGTTTTGTTAAAGAGACAGAGTAGTGGAATGGAATGGAGCAGGATTAGGAAGATTCCACTGATACCTATCTAAAAATGATCAGTAATACACAATAGTTTACATATACATACATATATATACAGTATATGTTTTGTTTTATTTATATAGCTGCCAAAATTACCAGAGCAATAGAATTCTCTCTTTCCTTAAAACATCCTGAAGACTTATTTATTCAGAGAGCATCTCCACTCCTAACCAATCTTCCTGACCTGCGCTACTCCCTACTTCAAGATTTTAGCACCAATAATTCTCACTGGCGTCTCCCACTGTCCTGTCTCTACAGATTGTAAGTGGCTTTGGATCAAATCTAAATGACTGTAATGTAATTTAAGTGTGTATGTATAAATATATATATCAGTCATACACAACATTTAAACCACTGACAGGTGAAATGAATAACATGATTTTTTTATTAAAATGGCATTTGTCAAGGGGTAAGATTGGGCAGTAAGAGTCAGAGCATTTGAAAAAGTCCAGTCTTGTGGAATGTTCCTTATGCACAGTGTTTAGTTCCAAATGTGCTCTGAGAAAGACAGTCTGAGAAATGGAGACCAAGAATTTGTCAACACCTTGGACTCTCTTTCAGGTTTCTTAATCATGTGTGGATGCTGTTGCAGAAATACTTGCAGGTTAGAACAGCTGATTTTTTGATGATTTGTATTTTTCATTTTGAGAAGCTGTCCCTACTGCCATTTGTCAAGATGTCACCCTTGACCAATGAGTAGTGTCTACAAAACATAGTAAGCTGTAAAAATTAAACCTTCCATATCCATAATGGGTTATATATCTACCTATCAATCTAGTAGCATTGATTAGCAGAACAATTAAATCAGTAAATATCAAGCCTGGTAAACGTTGCTATAAACTAGTAGTAAAACTAATCTACCAACAGGTTAAGATCATTCATGGTGGATGAATGTATCTTGAGTAGAGAGAGTGGCAACATCTGAATCATCACTTTCAAAGGGACTGCACTAAATATAAATATGCATTTTGGCAATCCCTCAAATACTAATACTGCTATTAAAACATGTAGGCCCATGGGACAAAAGCCCAAAAAATATCATACCCTTGGATGTGGTCTGAGATATCTCCTCGAAGCCTCCAGTCATCACATGGATGTATTAAATTCAGTCCCCTTGCTCACAAGGTTTAGAGGTTTGCTTGGTCAAGCCAAAATGGTAACCACAAGTAATGATAGTCTGCCATGTTGAAAAATTAATTCCTGTTAAGCAATTGTTTGCTGCTGTTGTGAGCAATTCGCCTTACAGACAATTCAAAAGAAAGCAGTCAAAAAAAGACATTTTTATGTCAGCACTGATGCTTAACATCACAGCACCAAATATATTGATACTTTGGTATCACAGCACCAAATATATTGATACTTTGGAGGGGAGAATTAGAGGAATGGAGGAGGGAGGAAGACGGCCCTTGGTTGAGGACGGAAGGGTTCTGTCATTGACCCTTTTCTGAGCCCCACGGTGAAGATCTTTCATATCCATTTCCTGCCGTTTTTTTGGGTCAGCAGATATGGCACAGCCATTCTGCAGCGTAAGGACTGCGTGACTTTGTCCTGTGCTGCAGCTGTTCTGGAGTTTGAATGCAGCTTGGGGAATAGGTATGGGGAAAAAAAAGCTAGGAATAGAAAAGAAGGACGAGAAGAGCGCATGGTACGACACCTCATTATTATACATAATGCAGTGTTGCTCCAATCACAGTCCCCTTTAAGCAAAGTGAAACTGATCTATTATCCCTTCAGCTTAAATGCAGTAAATTAGTCTATGCATAAAGATGGGTAAAGGTAAGAGGGAGTACTGATAGCCTTGAAACCTGAGTTCTGTCTTTATGTTTGGTAGATTATTTTAGTATATTAGTATATTTTAGTACATTTAGCCTAAAGATATGGCTTGGCTGATTTGGGGTAAATGTGGAATATGTATCTAAATATTTTTTCCAATTGAGTTTTATAAAAAAAAAAACAGCATCAGTAGATCCTCAGCTGCTGATTTAACTCCCAGTAAAGATCCACCACAGTCACACATAACAATGGTCTAGAAGTAAGTAGGCAGCCGCACTGCTGTCCTGAATGGTTGGGAGTCGCAAGCTGTCATCATGAGGCCCCGGACCCCTGCAGGGCTAACTGCTGTGGCTCATGGTAATGATGGTGTAACCTCTGAGAAGAGAGCACTCCAGTCTCACAGGCTTTTACCAGGCCATTCTGAACAGCTAAGCACTTATATGCCTGGACGCTGGCTGATGTAGAGTAGGAACGTTACCTGATGTCTGCGGGGATATCTCCTTGTCACATCGCATCAAGAGGTGGGAGCATTCGATGGCCAGGCTACAACTGATTTATTAATGCAGTCTAAATTCAGAAAAGATCGTACGCTACCTTTCCCCAAACCCCAGACGATGCATTTTTTATAGCCATGAAAACAGGCTCTCCCCTTCTGTCTGTGCATCAACACTTTTGGTGTGTTGGCGAAACAGAGGTTGGGATATCCTGGGGAGAGTTGTAACCCACATTAACAAGATGATGGATCCAGATTTTGATTGAAGCAGGCAGCACTGTAGAGTGGGTAGAGCATTAACGGTTTTATGACTAGCAATACATTATTCACCGAGGGTGGGGAGGCTGGTGCAATAAGAATTCCTCACCCTGGGGCAAACAGGGAAACGTAAAGTCGTATATGAAAAGCATTTGGCCGAGAAGCAAGATGGGACAATGCTGCTAGGCCTACATGCATATGTGTGAATGAAAACAAAACAAAAAAAGAAACAGGCCAGATTTCAACTGAATATGTTTGTTAATTTTTGGCTACTTGGATAAAGGTGAAAGTAAAGGAAGAGTTTGATTAAGAAAAACTATTAGGCTCAGTTTCTCTTAACGTGGCTGTAAATACACAAAAGAAAATACAAAGCAGATGATTACAAAATGTATCAATGCTTATATGACTGATAATAGTAACAATTGGCCTTTACCTAACACTGTTAACATGGCTAATATTGAACATAAGAATAAAAAACAGTTAACATACTTATGTAATGCAAACATGGCAAAACAATGAGTGAAAGCCTTTGGAGGCCAATAAGAATGGTAATAATATAGTTCAGCAATTCTAACATGGCGAGTGATAATGGAGAGCTAATAGAAACCAGTTAACATATTCTTGAAACATAATGTTTTCATGGCTTAAATGATGAAATGATGAAAAAATGATGCTAATATGGCTAAAAATGGCTGATAGTTAGTGAAAACCATTGAGCATATTCTTGAAATCCTATGGCAAATTTGGCTAAAAATGAATGAAATTAATTAGAAACCAGTTAGCAGATTAATAAAATTCATCTTTGCTAACTTGGGTAATGATGACAAAAGGCTCATGGACACAATAATAATTAACAAAATAATGAACAAATACTGAACAAAAACTTGTGAAAACAGCTTGTTTTTTATTAGATAACAGTGCTAAGTGGTGATTATTAATATGACCAGCTAGCATATTCTACCTAGAATTTCTCTAAATAGAATTAATCAGAAATGAAAATGATATAACCTAAGACTTTCCGTTACCTTTCTCAGCACCACTATGCCCTCTTGGGTGTGTTCATCAGTGTAGATGTCAAACGTGGAGCTGCTGTCTCCAGGAACAATGCTGTACTCCACTTCTGCGTTCTTCCCTAAGTCCAGATCATGCGCTTTAATCTTCCCCACAGAGGAACCAACCGGTGCCGATTCAGGAACCCGCAGATGGAAGATACCTGTCATGACATTTGTCAAAAAAAACAAAAAAATATACAATTTAAGGAGACAAAACACCCAACAACAGAATTGTCACTCAGAAAAAGACCTAAAGGTCCTCACAGTAAGAGTGAGCTTCTAGAGGTAGTTAGCACTAATTATACTCTAATCACTTCAACAGCTTTGCCGGCGAGCACAAGCATAGCAATCACATTTGCAAAATCCTCCAAAGTTGTTTGTATTCATGCACAGCAAGTAGCATGGCTGCCTTCATCATGCACAGCTGTGGATATAAGTCTCAGGAATGTGATTGGCTTGTCATTCTTGGCTGGATATTTTAGCGGATGACACTAAACGTGGCTCTGATATTGACCTAAAAATGCCTGAAACCCTTGTATCATTACTGCTGTGCTGAAAATGGTCCATCCCCCACATGATGCCTGTGGTAACTGGCCAGGGATAAATCAAGCCCAGCATGGCTGTTAAATTGGTCCATTGTCTATAAGTATACACCTACACAGAGGACCTACAAGGTTGTTTATTTCGAAATGTCAATTATTGATACCAGCATTTATCGGTACCTGTACCAGTGTTGAAAAATTGATTTCACGAGATGTTCTGGTTTTACAGCAAAAATATAGTGGGCCCTTATAGTCGGCAAACACACCACAGTGAAATGTGGCAATATTTATCTGTATATATACATATGTATTATGGCATTAACAAATGTTTTCAATAGTCGAAGTGGAGTCAACTAGTTGTGATGACGTCACGCATGATGGAACACGGGTGTCCAAAAATGAACAAATTTTCTTAAAGTTCTCTTTAATTTTAACAGTCAACAAGAGAAGTAAATTAAACACCCCCCACCCCCCCAAAAAAAAAAAACAGAGACTGATACCTTGACTGTTCTGGTATATTTAAGTGCAAACAGAAAGTGGGAACAGTTTAAA
>JBBMFX010028138.1:0-12122 GCA_037832545.1 Rhabdalestes septentrionalis | reverse complement strand
GACATAATCTGGTATAAAACACTAAAAACTACATTTTTCAAGTGTTGAGTTTAGAATAAAAGCATTTTAATCCAAATGGTATAATTTTAAAACCAAGACTACTAAACAACTCTGAGGTACCCACACACAGCAGGTGTGTGTTCCTGGCTGCCTGCTGCTTCACTTATGTGACTTCACTGTGTGAAAGGGTAATATGCAGAGAAAGAATTTCATGCTGTTCACAATGTGTGCTGTGGTGTGTTCAGCATTGACAGAATTTTCACTTTCACAACATATGACTTCCAATTTATCTTAACATTTAAGAGTTCAAAGGCAAATAATTTTGATGCATTTTTGTATAAATACAAATTCTATAAGTCAATACTACAGTAGTACGTCAACCCGATTTCATGATATACAGTGTAATCAGAATACATAGGCCTTTTTTCGTGTTAGGACAATGCTTCTTTTTTTCCCTTGCTTGGACAACACTTCACTACCCTAAGTGTTTTAATGTGCAGTGTGTAACACTGCCAATAAATGCGCTAACTGGTCACTGTTCAGGTTGATGTTAGGGTTAGGATTAGAGTTATGGACTTTCCCTGTCTCATGGCATTTCAACCTGTTTCAACCACTTTGCAAATAAAAACATAAAGGATTCAAGTAATTATTTCTCTCTTACTGTCCCTCAGTTTCCGCTGATACTGGAGATGTGACGAAGTGCATATTAAAATATATACGGTAGTGAAACATTGTGCTAGCAGGAAAAAAGCCCTAAAGCATGATTTCAGCAGGCGTTTTGATTACATTGTATATCATGATGACTTCAATATTTCTTAAGGCAAGAGACTCATCCTGTAACACTGTTAGGAATCGATAATGGAATCCTGACTGGCAGCATTACAGCATGGCATGGATGGAACAGCAGCAGAAAATCCTGTGGAGGTGGGTTAATAGGCTGAATGCACCATTCTCCTTACCATCCCTGCAGAGCACTTACTCTGCAAGGTGTAAAACCTGGGGCCTCAGAATTACTATAGATTACACCTACCCTGCACACACACTGTTGAGGTCAGGGAGACACTAGAACTGAATGCTCTTGTTTGTATACATAGAGGGAAGATTCTAGAGAGAGCAAGACAGAGAGAGATGTTATATGTTGGTTTTTATTACATTTTTATGCCACATAATGTATAGGGGAAACCACCCAGAAAAAGCCTTTTGCTGTATATTGAAAATATGGCAGCATGTGAAATGTGACACTTGTCAGTATAAAAGAAAAAACGATTAGGCAAAAAATATCTATTTTTTGGGGATATCACGTTGCTCCCTGCCAGATTGTTGTCAATGGAAAGAAGGTTCACCTCCCAACACGATAGTGACCCTATCAAGTCTGGGTTCATCGCCAATGGGTGGCTGGTAGAGGGAGCCCTTGCTTAGGTTCTGTTGTATGTTTAGACCTTTATTTTGATTTATTAAGCACAGCTGGCAGCGAGTTTGAGTAAAATGAGTTTCAGCTGCTAGGGTGTTCACTTAGAGTTTACATTGGTTCTGTTTGTTGATGTTTTGGTTATTAAATTTTTGTTGAGACCAACGAGGTATTTTGAGTTCCACTTTCATTAATTCTGTCGAATTCAGCCAGGCCGTTAAGCCTACATTTGTTTTGTGGAAAATAAAGTAAAACTTCAGAAAGAAAGATGAATGCCTGCTTTCAGGTGGGAAAACAGGGGTGACGTGACAGATGGACCGACCAGAAAGGACAGGCACAGTGCATTCACGGCCTGGCAGGAGAATGAGCCAGCAAAAACAGAGCTAGCCCTGAAGGCACTCATCCTTGGGGCAGCTACCATGGCTCTTCTGTGACAGAGTGAGGCAAACTGGATCCAATTTGGGAGTGAGTTGGTTCACGGTGGCCGAACCGTTGTGTGGTGGAGAGTCGGAGGACGAGGATACAGACCAGGGCTTCTTGTGGGATGGGTGAGTCGCTAGATCCCTGATTATTGAACCAGAATGAATTGTGGATCCCCTCATCCTTGACATGTCTGCAGACGAGCCAATTTGGCTCACCCTCGCCGATTGGCGGGGCGGGAGATCCACGATAAGGAGATGCTGAGGACATTACATGTTGCTCCCGCTGACCACACTGGTGCTTCAGGCACTGCCTGTTCCACAGAGACCACGCTTTCGAGCACTGCAAAAAACACGCCTGCCAGCACCGCAAAGACTAAACTCGCCAGCACCACGGAGACCATGCACGCCAACGCTCGCCAGTGCCTTGGAGATCATGCTCCAGCTACCCACACCTACACCCCTGAAACAGTTGCGACCTCCAAAGTCAGCCCCCCAGCTTCACCACCAGCCCCAAGTCACCTAGAGTGGGTAAGGGTTGGGGAGGCTTAGAGGAGCCATGCAGATCACTAATAGACCCTTTGCTACCACTTGTAGTGTTAGCTCCAGCCGAGAGGAAGGAGGATTAGCTCCATTAGCTCGACCTCTAGCCCCTATAACTTGACCACTAGAGCCATCAGTCCTGCCTCTATCCTCTTTAGCAGAGCCACAAACTATTTCAGTCCCTTTAGCTGCAGATGCAGGGCCATAAGCCTCAGATGCAGGGCCTGTAGCTGCAGACATGGGGCATTTGGAAGCAAAAGAGGGGTGGGAAACTCAGGTAAGGGAGGGGGCCTTCTCAGGACATTTTTTGGGAGGGTACTGGGGTTGCCGAGGTCTCTGGTGGAGCCAGGGGTAGGGGATCCACCCCTAGGGACAGCGAAGGGCCTTCAGAGGGCTCCAGTGGGGCCCATGGAGCGGGCTTTAACCCCAGGACAGAGAGAGGCTGTCAGAGGTCAGCAGTGGGGCCCATGGAGAGGGCTTCAACCCCAAGGACTGCGAGGGGCTGTCAGAGGACAGTAGTGGGGTCTGTGGAGAGGGCCTCAACCCTGAGGACAGCGAGAGTCTTCCCAAGAGCCCCAGTGGGGCCCGGGCAGAGGACACTGCTTGGGGGGACAGAGAGGGGCTCTTGAAATGGGGCTTAATGGCAGAGGTGAGAGAGGGGTTCCTGGGAGGGGGCTCCACCACAAAGAACAGCAGGGGGTTCCCCGCAGAAAGGTTCACAACAGAGGGGCTCCTGGGAGGGGGCTCTGCCTCAGAGGACATTGAGGGGCACCTGGGAAGGAGCACCACAGCAGAGGACAGTGTGGGGCTCATGGTAAAGGGGCTCTCAGTATGGAGCTGTTGGGAGCGCCGCCCAGCATGTACTCCAGGGAAGCAAGGCTGGGTGGGGAACTTGGGAAGTTTCCCTTTGCCCCTGCCTGCCCCTCCTCCGCCCTGGGGATATTCGTGGTGTTTGCTATGCCAGTGTTTGGCCAATAGATGCCCCCCTTGCTTAGGTTCTTTTGGATGTTTAGACCTTAATTTTGATATGTTAAGCAATGCCAGCAGTGAGTTTGTGCAAAATGAGTTTCTGGTGCTTGGGTGTCCAATTAGAGGGATTATGAAATTTCATTGGTTCTGTTTGTTGGTATTTTGGTTATTTAAGTTCTATGGAGAAAGTCACGTGCTGTCGGTCCACCATTATTTTACACCATTACATTTTAGCCTTCATAACAAAGGTGTTTTGGGTTTTGTTTTTTAAATACTCAAAATCCAAACCCAACACCCAATGACAAAAAAGAAAGCAAACTCAACACTGCTGGACCTCAATAATCAAATCCCCAATAACATTTCAAAATAAAACACACAAAACCTGAATACAAACTTAAACAAGGGTGGCTTCTAGCAACCACCCACTGTCATATTACTCAGACGTAAAAGTACCCCCCCTCCTAGGATGCACCACCAGAGCATCAAAGCACCATCCAACCTACCAAAGGGTTGTGGAGGGGCAGACAGCGGCAAAGGGAAGAGCCCCTTGAGTCACACCACATCTCACCTGATGAACCTCAGTGATCTACTAGGCCAGGGTGGTCTGAGGGGGGCCCCATGGAATGCTCCCTTTTGGAGATCCCCATGCTTCCCTAGGTAGCAACTTAACGAGCCTAGGGAGCCCCTTACCGAGAGAATCTCTCTCAGTTCTCAGAGGTGGAGGGTCTACTATGGGCCCCCTCATTCTCCTCAGGGTTGGAGCCTCTCCCAGGGGAACCCTCATAATCCTCAGAGGCAGAGGCCCCTGCCGGGAGACCTTCTGTGGGGAGCCCTTTGCTGACACTAGAGGCAGTGTTTGGTGTTCAGCAGTCTGATGGCCAGGTGGATAAAGCTGATCCTCAGCCAGCTGGTATGGAACTGGATACTGCGATACCTCTGACCTGATGGGAGTAGTTTGAACAGAGTTTGACTGGGGTGACTGGAGTCTTTGATGATCCCACTTGCTTTCCTCAGGCACTGTTTCCTGCAGATGTCTTGGAGGGAGGGAAGCTCACCTCCAATTATTCTTTCAGAGCACTGCACCACACTCTGCAGAGCTTTGCAGATGTGGGTGGTGCTATTGCCATACCAGGAAGTGATGCAACCAGTGAGGGTGCTCTTGGTGGCACAGCGCTAAAATGTCCTGAGAATGCAGGGGCTCATTCTGAATTTCTTCAGACTCCTGAGAAAGAAGAGGCGCTGCTGCGCTTTCTTCACTGTTTTGTCAGAGTGCACTGACATGTGAGATCCTCTGTCAAATGTACTCCCAGAAAATGAAAGCTGCTCACTCTTTCCACAGCAATGCTGTTGATGGTTATGAGGGTATGTGTCCCTCCACACCCCCTGAAGTCCACTCTCAGCTCTTTTGTCTTGGCAACATTGAGGGTCAGATGGTTCTCCTGGCATCAGTGTGTCACGGCGCTGACCACCTCTCTTTTTGCTGTCTCATCGCCACTGGCGATAAGACCCATCACTGTTGTGTCATCTGTAGTGATGGTGAGATGAAGCCTAATGAGGCTTCGAACCACTTTAGCCAATTGGTTCATTACTCGAAGCTTCATGTGCACATGACACCACCTACTGGCCAGATGTATAATTACAAAAAATGGATGACCAAATAATTGCTCAACATAAATGATCACATATGTGTATAATAGGTGTGGAGACAAATACAAATACGGTATTCGAATTGGCACAAATAACGTGTATTTTACGAATACAGTATTCGGACAAATACTTTAAAAAATATTGGTATTCGGGATTTGTACCGTTCCCACACGCTGCTCCCCATCCCCACACACTGCTCCCTGAGACCGTCTCCACACACTTCTCCACACGGGTGCAGAATTCATGGCTGGCAGCTACTTCACTTGGTGAATGGGTTTAAATGCAGAGAAATTTTGTGCTGTTCACACTGTGTGCAGTGGTGTGTTCACGTGTGACCGATTGATCACTTTCACTTTTAGATATTCCGCCTCCCCCCGCCCCCTCCCCCTTCACACGCTCCAGTTCAGAAGGAGATTCTGACTTTGTTTGTGCGCAAATACAAATAGGAATACGAATAATTTTTCACAAAATCGTAATATCCTATGATATGGCAAGTGTATGCTTGTGTACAGAACGATTTTCTATTCATTTTTATTCAGAATTTAAAGTTTTCCAACAGTTTTTGACATTAATCGATTCCTTTTTTTTGACATAACCTCTCCAGCCTTCGAAAACAACCTCTCACATGGCACAGAAGATGCCAGCATGCACAAAAACGTAAGAGCAAGACTGCATAAAAATTGGGGTACAGTAATTTTTGCCTCTCCCAGTCCTCAATAGGGTTTTCCAGCCTGCATATATTTGGCTCTGAAAGATAGCACTGGACCTCCACAGTGGCATCTGCTGTCACATTCTGAGTCTTAAATGAGAATAAATACAGTGTCTGTTAAATGTCTTTTTTGCACAATAAACAAATGTCATGATGGTAAAATAGCGATAATGAATTTTTAATATTATAATTACTTGCTCCAGTCTCCTCCAAATTCTAATGCAAGGCACAGTAATGCCTCAGCATGGAAGAGGTGTTATTGTACCCCAACTCCTTGGAACACAATAAGCACCTCACATTCGAATAAAATAAGAAACAATGAAAAATACAGTTCTTAACCTAATGCATCTAAAATTATTAGATTTAGCTTAACTTATTAGGAGTTATAAGTTCTAAATGTTCTGACACAGGGGAAATTCTCCTCTTCCTACCTGGCTTCATCCTCTTACCTATCCTTCTCTCCTCACTCTCGTAAATCTTCAAACTATCTATCTCTCTCTAAACTCTCTAAAGTATCACCAAACTATATAAACGCTATCCAAAATCTAGAATCCAAACTATCAAAACTCTATCCAAACTCTGAACTGACTGTAACTCACTATCAAAAACCCACATTTTGAACGGGGCCTGAGGGGGTTATATTGCTGTCAAACCTTGTGGCAAAATCTGAACCACTTCCCGAAGCAGTCAGTGTTACAGCAGTCAGCGAGGCTTCGGACGTCATCATTTTTGGCTCCTCCACTCAATGAAGCAAGCCTCGATACACGCTTCGCGGAAACGCCCCCTCCAGTACTCGACACACGCTCCGAAGCCTCGGCACGTCTCGTAACATCACTAGTCATCTGCAAACTTCACAATGAGCTGCTAGTAGCTGTGCAGTCGTAGGTGTAGAATGAGTACAGGAGAGGGCTCAGAACACACCAGTGAGGGCATCAGTGTTCACTGTGATGAAGGATGAAGTGATACTGCCCAATCTGATCACCTGCCATCTGTTGGACAAGAAATTGGGGATCCAGCTGAAGAGAGAGCTGTTAGCTCTTGTAGTTTCAATATTAGCTCTTGTGGTTTCCTGTCCAGTCTCAAGGGAAAGATGGTATTGAATGCTGAACTGTAATCTACAAACAGCATTCTTACATACATATCTCTCTTTTCCAGGTGGGAGAGGGCAGTGTGTAGTGTCAAGTTAAAGGCATGCAAATGATAATGGGTCCAGTGTGTCAGGTAGCGCAGAGCAGATGAAGATCCTGACCAGCTTCTCAAAGCATTTGCTTATGATGAGTGTCAGGGCCAGGCATTAAGGTATGTGATGGTAGAGGAATTGGTTACAGGGACAATGGTGGCCCTTTTGAAGCAGTTGATGTCATCCATGATGCATGTGCTGTCCAGTCTCATGGTGTTTGCTGTGTCAAATCTATCGGAAAAAACATTTTGATCTTCTTACAGGGAGGCCTATGTCTGTGGTGTGCTGGTATTTCCTTTGAAGTCTGTGACTGTGTTAAGTCCCTGCGGCATTCTCCAAGGATTATCAATTTGTTGTTCTACTCTGTCCCTGTACTCAGGTTTTGCTGACTTAATTGTTTTCCTAAGTTGGTAGCTGGTCTGTTTATAGTCCACTGTGTTCGGGGAGAGAAAGGCAGAGTTCTGTGCCACCAATGCGCTGTGAACACCACTGTTTATCCATGGTTTCTCATTCGGGTAAACTTTCAATGTTTTCAATGGGACAACATCGTCCACACATTTCCTGATATATCCGCAGACTGAGTCTGTGTATTAGTCAATGTTGTCTGCTCCCAATCCATGTTCTCAAAACTTGTAACTTGGATTCTGATTGATCCAACCAGCAGTGCACCATCCTAAGTGTTGGAGCTACCTGTTTAAGCATCTGCCTATAGGCAGGCAGAAGCAGAATAGAGTGATGATCTGAATGGCCGAATGGGTCATGGGGGGGGGTGCTTTATATGAATGTAAAGCAGTGGTCGAGGAGCCACTCTCCTCATGTGTTAAATTGAATTTGCTGCTGGAGTTTTGTGTGAGTCCAGCACGGCACATTAACTGTAATTTTCGGCCTGAGCCCAATTTAAATCTGAATTTTTTTATACGTGGGCCATTATAACTCACGCTCTGAGTTACGTGGGCCATTATAACTCACGCACTGTGGGTGCATCCCTAAACTGACACTCTGAGCTCCGAGACACTCAAATGCTGGACCACGGCCCGGCGCCAGGAGAGTGGCAGGAAATATCGGGCCGGGTTCAGGTTCGGGCAGAGAATCTAAAGTCTAATTCACAGTGCCTCTCAATGGACAAACTACATTATTTATTTCGTTTCGTTATCGTCACATGACCAGCATTTACGTTGCGTCTCGTCTCATTTTTTCACATGAAAAATGTTCGTTGACAAAGATATTTCTTCATGATTTTCAGTGACGAAAACAACACTAGGTATATGATGGTTGGTTGCTGCTCATTAGTACTTTCGAATTTACTTGTGTTGCCAAGTAAGAGCCCAGAATTAAACCTTAGTAAAATCTGTGGAATTACTTACTGTCCAAAAACAGTCAACATAAAATTTGACTGAGCTAGAATTGAACTGTAAAGAACAGTGGGAAAATACTGCACCTGACCCTAACCCAACGTCAGATTCAAGGCAGTAATAAATGCAAAAGGTTGTCCCACAAAGTTCTGACACAGGGGGTTTACCTATAGCAGTAATTCAGCTTTTAGGTTTTTTTCTATCATATCTTTCACTTGGATGTTATAAGTTAAGTGTGGTTCTTGAGTTCTTGAGCATTAAGGTCTCATGTTCTTGAGCATTAAGTGTGGCTCTTGAGTTGACAACCTGCAAGGAACTCACTTTAACATGTGTCATGTCCTGTGTTCTTATGTACACTAGGTGAGAGTGACAGCTATCATCAAATAGATCATATAAAATACATTTTTTGATAACAAAAAATGTATTTTGTCAATAATCTGTGTTTTGTCAGTCTGCCCAGGGCATTTCTGTTTTTGTTTTGAAAGGTGTTTCACAAGAAGCATGGCAGCTAGTTTGTCCTTACCTTGAACATTCTCATAGATAGATTCACAGTTGCATTTATAACTAGTTAAATACTTAATAATTTTATTTTTAAACTAACCAGTGAGGTAAATCTATTATGAATATAATGATAAACAGTAACAACAATCTAAAGCTTCCTATTACTGGGAAAACCAGATTAAGTCTAAAGCCCAGACTAAAAAGTATTTCCAATGGTGGTTTACCACTGGCGCATCAGTTTAATGAATGCCTTGGCTTAATCAATATCTGTTGCCTCTATAGGTGTTTTGTTCATGGAAAAAATTATTGTTAGTCAAACATGTTTTTATAAAGCAAAATGACATTGCACACTACAAGTGCTACCTAATTTAATTCTAAATTAACATGTGCTTTTGTACTCATGAAGCCCTCCCAGTCATCCATGCTGTAATAAAACACACCAGAATGGAAGTCTAGAATTCAGTTTTGTACGTTTTGTAAGTTAAACACGCCGTTATTTTCATAATAGATCTTATGACTGATTGTACTGGCTAACTAAACCACAGTGGTAAAGTGGGACAAATAAGTCTTTAGCTTTGACCTTGTCAATCAAGTGCTGTTGTTTCTACAGGCTCGATTACACTACTTCATTCCTGTGTTAAAGCTCTACAGGTCACAAAAAACACAAAGACACACACACATACACACACACACACAAATCTATTTATCAGTCAATCTATATCAGGGCTGGTAATGTTATTAATGCATTACTGCATTGTGCACTTAATGCTGACAATTATTTTATTGTGCATTAATGCAGGTTCTTTTAAATACATTTATTTGAAAAGTTTGTTGCTTTTTTGCACTCTATGTCTCGGCTGATTTTTACGAGGGTTAGCCATATAATATAGACAAAAGTAATTTGGTGCCTGATCCCCACACAAACCTAGAACACTCCATGGACAAAAGTATTGGGATGCCTTACAATTACAACTACAGAGATTTTAATGATACTGCATTCAAATATATAGACTTTCTTATGGAGTTGTATCCCCCTATACAATTGCTATAATGCTTCCACTCCCCATGCTCTAATTTCTATAACAAACTAGATGAAACATGAATGCCCTGGAAGGGGCAAATAGCTTTGCCTTTATATTTGATTTGATAACATTCATGTTTCAGTTGAGATTTAAAGAAATATTTGTTCAGTGTAAATTGTACAGTACGGATACAGGTTTACATTTATATTTTCTTTGAGTGATTTCCTTAAGTGACAACTGAAAAAAAAAAAACTTTTTTGGGAGCATATTTGGGGGCATATTTAGTGTTTACACCAGTGTGTGAAATAGGGGTCTGCTACCAGAACAGAAGATCATCTCCTACCCAGTCAAGAACAATGTAAATTTGAGGCTGAGCGTTCTGAAGGCGTCTGAGGTAACATTAGCTAGTGACTTGACGGCTGGAGGGACATTGAAGCAGGTGAATGAATGGAAAGGCCGCACCTCTTGGCTTGACATTAAGGACATTTCTGTAATCATATTTGCTGTGAATGGATGGTTAAATTATGTCACATTATTGGTCATCTTACTGCAGGCTCTCATTTGTAAGTGCACTGACTGCGTGCCGATAGGCTGTACAGGACATTTATTCAGCCGATTGCTCTTTTAAGTGTGGCAGATTGGTCATGTCTGCATTGCACAACTTTACCTCTCCTTGTTATCAAACAACATGCATCCATACAATTTTAGCCAAAGCAACCTCCTATATCAGTATTGCTTTATGAATACTGTCATGTAGACCATAGATTGATTTTCATGACTTGCATCCATGATATATAAGTTTATAGGCCCACTGCATGTTAAGAATTTTTTAAACGGTATTGCACAACAGCAGTGAGATGGGGAACCACCAGTTATGATGGGTATTTCGCACACTGGTTTACTATAGGGTGCTGTTTGTAAAAAAAAAAGCTTCACAAATTTTAAGGTGTCATTTTTTCATAATTTAGCGCAATGTCCACACACTTTTCATATGATTAGAGCTAAATTTGTAAAAAATAAAAACATTTGGTATTTTGGTATATTTTTTTGCTGCATTAATGTTAAATGTTACATTTAAATGTTAAATCTAAATGTTTAATCTAAATGTACATTTTAAATCTAAATATAAATCTTAAATATAAATCTAAATGCTACATCTAAACCTTAATGTTAAATCTAAATCTAAATCTTAAATATAAATCTAAATGTTAAATCTAAACCTTAATGTTAAATCTAAATCTAAATCTTAAATCTAAATCTAAATGTTACATCTAAACCTTAATGTTAAATCTAAATCCTAAATGTTTAATCTAAATCAGGAATCTAATTGTTGCTACATGTGGAGTGAGATATGCTAATTGGCCACACCCCTTGATTAGAAGTGACATGTTAGTTAGCATGGGGCTGGACTGCGTGCTGTGATATCCACTCGCTAACATGGAGGATCTAAAATCTAAATATTAAATATAAAAAATATATCTCACATTTTAATGTGAAACGTCACAGTTCGATAGGGCTCGGTGACACACAAAATCTCGACTGCAGCTATGACATAGGGCAGCAGCCAATCAACAGCAAGGAGAAATAAATAGCATTCTCAGATTGACTACATTTACACCTCACACCTCTGCGAACAGTGAAGGATATATCAAAGGGTAGCAGCCAATCAGCAGCAAGGATAAATAAATAGCCCTCCTGGATTGGCCACTTTCAAACCTCCTGCCTCTAAGAACATCGACATTTCACCATTCCAAGGTGCAACTTCTTTGTGTTTATCCACAGTATCAAAATATTTATAGCTATTTTAAATATGGAAATGTGGCATCCTCATTCTCCTGCAGGGTCTATGTTTGGGCCAAGTGCTTAGCAACCCAGCACGCGGATGAGGGGGTGTGACAGATGAGCCCCGGATGTAACAATAGTTTTAAAACATGCTGAAGATATCTGTAGTCCCTGCATCAGTGCAGGGGTTTCTGTGAACAATTATTAGTTTGGTTCTCTGATAAAATCTGTGTTACATTGAAACTGTGACGGCTGATCCGCGTTAAAGTGGGGGTTTACTGCATATTACAGCATTCTGTCAGGAGCATGATGCAACACAAAGAACATAGACAGAACACCACAAGACTACATAAGTATGAGCAGAATGTACAGTAATAAAACATATAGTGTTGTTGACAGGTTCAGTAACAGTACTAGTGTGAGTGAATAAAGTATTTACAAAACAGCAGCAACAGAATTAAAAAAAAACCATACATTATATCCGGGACATTTACAGTATTCAATTCAATTTTATTTCCAAAGCGCTTTTTACAACCAGGTTGTCACAAAGCAGCTTTACAGAGTCCAGGTCTGAGCCCCTAGTGAGGAAG
>JBBMFX010028119.1:0-12123 GCA_037832545.1 Rhabdalestes septentrionalis | reverse complement strand
ACCTTTCTTCACTATTTGTTTAATACACAATGAGCTTCAATGTAATGGTCATATAATAATGCTGTTTATGTTTCCAAGCAATTTAAATTTAAAACTAAACACTCTACTTTAGGTATCCAGGACTTGACAAATGATCTATTAATGTCTACAGTACTGTAGAGGACATGACCGGTTTATAGGACATTTTTTAGCTTTGTATTATGATACTGAATTTATAATTACCGAAATGTCCTTGTGTCCGGCCGCCAGCACCTTCAGCACCACTTTCACCTCTTTAGTGCTCCGGAGGCCGGCGGGACCTTCATCATCATCACTGTTCTGCTTCAGCCAGCCTGCGTAGATGTTGGTGTGAGTCCCTCTGCCCATATGCGTCTCCTGTGGAGCAGAGACCACATTCAGACCCTGAAGTGATTTTATGGTAGATACATTTAGCTAGTTGCAAGTTATAAAACAAGCAGAGTAAAACAGGTTTGCTTCAAATCGCTGCCTGGCCACAGCCTCATTAGAAAGGCTGTAGAACTTGCAAACAGTTTTGAATTATTTACTCAAAGCAGAAGTACTGATTATTATGTTGCATGCAAAATTTGCACCCTAACATCAGACACACATTTGTGGCAAATACTTTTTATAACGACAGATCAGACAGTTCGTTTCGATGTGTTGGGACACGTAATGCCCGTGGAATGCACGCGGATGTGGGTGACGGTAGAATTTCCAGTTAACATGATTTGGAGTTCCTGTTAAATGGTTTCAGTGCATGCAGTGACATGCAGGAGACTGGGATGGGAAACTCTGGGTAAACAATGACTTAGAACTGGTCAGAGCTGATTGCTATAATGAGAAGAGTCGGCTCAGAATCGCATTCCAGAACAATTTAAGCATGACAGTTCCAACCTGACTGATGTCCTCTTTATTGATCCTGTGGAAAACAAGCTGACTGAGAGAGGTGGTGGCAGCCGTGTCCGGTCGCGTCACCATGAGTAGATTGGATACCTCTGTAGCATAAACAACAAAGAAAAATAGTGTTAGAGATGTGATTAACTTGAAGACAGACACTAACAACATTCATGCTGGTAGTTGGTTTGAACATTAAAACATTAAAATCTAATGACCATGATCGTGATGAAACCATGATGCACAGATAGTAACTGACAGGGTTGTTTACTCTGTTTCAGACGCAAAGCCTTCGGCCACGAATCATTGTTTATCTTCTCTGAGGACAGTGGACTACCCTGCCTTATTATGTTTTTTATGATCCCCTAGTGGTTTGTGGCAGTGCAGGTTATTTGAGTCGATTAACACTGATAAAGGCAAAAAAATAACAGAAACTTGGAAGGAAAATGAATATATATGTCAATAATAATATATTATTTTTTTATTTTAGGAGAGCATCTGGCCCTCACAGTGTCGGTCAAGAAAAACTCTGGCCCTTGGACAATTGCAGTTGACGACCCCTGGATTAAGTGACTGGACCTGCCGTCTCCTAGCGATGTCCTAAAACTGAACTTGCCGGTTCTTTTTCTACTCTGTCCAAGATCAGTTTTAGCACATCCCTCAGTCACGAAGCTGCAGTGGAGCTGTATCTGGCACTTGGTGAATGAACTGTTTCTTTTTTTGAGCCACAACGCTGCTCTGGTGGGGTCAATATTTATGCTGAAGCACCGAACTGCTTTCGTTTAGCTCACATGTTGCGTTGAAGCTGATTTTTCATCAAATCTTCAGTTATCCCTGCTGCTATCAGCACTCTGCTGAGTTCTGCTGTTTTTGCGTCATCTGCTGCTATTAATGCTTCAGACATCTCTGTGAAACATACCATGCATCATTACAACTTCACACTACACTAGACCCTTATCAGTGTGTGGTTTCATAGTCATAGGTAGAATTGGATGATAGCACCGATTTGGTAAATATTCAAATTATTTGTAGTAGTTTTTTCCCAGGAAAAAAAAAATCTTAGTTGTAAACACACCACCTTAAAAATCTTATCCAGACCTTTAAAAAAAAAAAAAAACCCCACAAGTAATACACCTATAAGTTAAATAAAATGGATGCGTCAACTAGAACATTTAATATAAAAATTTCCGTTTTCCGTTTTTTTGTGTTTAATATTGATTCCATTCTTTTCAGGAGACGTGCCCTCAGTTACGCTTCTTTCTCCACTTCTTGTAAACGCCTACAAAGTTCAGTACATTCTGAGTTCATCTCCCTTACAAATTCACAATCATCAGTCCATAAAACCTTCTCCCAAACCTTCATCCCTTCTCGGACGTGTAATCAGAGCCTTCTACTACAGATTATCTTCTCTTATGTCTGTTTCATTTGCTAAGTGATGTCCACTGATGACTCTCCTATTCTCACAATGAAAGGACGGAGAGGAACATCTGTGGATCTGGATTTTCTCCACATTTTCATTATTGAAAGCTTTGACAGAGATTCTTCTGAGAGGTGCAGCTCCTTGGGTCTACTAGCACTTTGTTCTCATTTCTCTTAATTTCACATAACCTTTTGTTTATCTCTGAGCACTGTTTTTTTGCTGATTTGTTTTGACTGTGTCCTTCCTTATTCTATTTCCTCCTAAATTTCTCCTGTAGCCATTAAATGATCATAAGAGAGGAATGTGTGTGGCAGCAGAGTTGTGTGTAGATTTTTGCTTGAGTAAACATGTATCTCGTTAAAGGGGAACAATATGTCAGAGCAGCTATTCCTGAGGGGGGGCAGCTGTAACAGCTGGCTGGGTTTCATACTGGAATGATGGAAGATTCAAAGGTGCAGTAGGAGGCCATACACAGTGAACATATTAAACACTAATAGATCTGATACTATATTTAGATCAGAGTTTCATGCACTTTATATATATATATAAAGTGCATGAAACTCTGATCTAAATATAGTATCAGATCTATTAGTGTTTAATATGTTCACTGTGTATGGCCTCCTACTGCACCTTTGAATCTTCCATCATTCCAGTATGAAACCCAGCCAGCTGTTACAGCTGCCCCCCCTCAGGAATAGCTGCTCTGACATATTGTTCCCCTTTAACGAGATACATGTTTACTCAAGCAAAAATCTACACACAACTCTGCTGCCACACACATTCCTCTCTTATGATCATTTAATGGCTACAGGAGAAATTTAGGAGGAAATAGAATAAGGAAGGACACAGTCAAAACAAATCAGCAAAAAAACAGTGCTCAGAGATAAACAAAAGGTTATGTGAAATTAAGAGAAATGAGAACAAAGTGCTAGTAGACCCAAGGAGCTGCACCTCTCAGAAGAATCTCTGTCAAAGCTTTCAATAATGAAAATGTGGAGAAAATCCAGATCCACAGATGTTCCTCTCCGTCCTTTCATTGTGAGAATAGGAGAGTCATCAGTGGACATCACTTAGCAAATGAAACAGACATAAGAGAAGATAATCTGTAGTAGAAGGCTCTGATTACACGTCCGAGAAGGGATGAAGGTTTGGGAGAAGGTTTTATGGACTGATGATTGTGAATTTGTAAGGGAGATGAACTCAGAATGTACTGAACTTTGTAGGCGTTTACAAGAAGTGGAGAAAGAAGCGTAACTGAGGGCACGTCTCCTGAAAAGAATGGAATCAATATTAAACACAAAAAAACGGAAAACGGAAATTTTTATATTAAATGTTCTAGTTGACGCATCCATTTTATTTAACTTATAGGTGTATTACTTGTGGGGTTTTTTTTTTTTTTTAAAGGTCTGGATAAGATTTTTAAGGTGGTGTGTTTACAACTAAGATTTTTTTTTTCCTGGGAAAAAACTACTACAAATAATTTGAATATTTACCAAATCGGTGCTATCATCCAATTCTACCTATGACTATGAAACCACACACTGATAAGGGTCTAGTGTAGTGTGAAGTTGTAATGATGCATGGTATGTTTCACAGAGATGTCTGAAGCATTAATAGCAGCAGATGACGCAAAAACAGCAGAACTCAGCAGAGTGCTGATAGCAGCAGGGATAACTGAAGATTTGATGAAAAATCAGCTTCAACGCAACATGTGAGCTAAACGAAAGCAGTTCGGTGCTTCAGCATAAATATTGACCCCACCAGAGCAGCGTTGTGGCTCAAAAAAAGAAACAGTTCATTCACCAAGTGCCAGATACAGCTCCACTGCAGCTTCGTGACTGAGGGATGTGCTAAAACTGATCTTGGACAGAGTAGAAAAAGAACCGGCAAGTTCAGTTTTAGGACATCGCTAGGAGACGGCAGGTCCAGTCACTTAATCCAGGGGTCGTCAACTGCAATTGTCCAAGGGCCAGAGTTTTTCTTGACCGACACTGTGAGGGCCAGATGCTCTCCTAAAATAAAAAAATAATATATTATTATTGACATATATATTCATTTTCCTTCCAAGTTTCTGTTATTTTTTTGCCTTTATCAGTGTTAATCGACTCAAATAACCTGCACTGCCACAAACCACTAGGGGATCATAAAAAACATAATAAGGCAGGGTAGTCCACTGTCCTCAGAGAAGATAAACAATGATTCGTGGCCGAAGGCTTTGCGTCTGAAACAGAGTAAACAACCCTGTCAGTTACTATCTGTGCATCATGGTTTCATCACGATCATGGTCATTAGATTTTAATGTTTTAATGTTCAAACCAACTACCAGCATGAATGTTGTTAGTGTCTGTCTTCAAGTTAATCACATCTCTAACACTATTTTTCTTTGTTGTTTATGCTACAGAGGTATCCAATCTACTCATGGTGACGCGACCGGACACGGCTGCCACCACCTCTCTCAGTCAGCTTGTTTTCCACAGGATCAATAAAGAGGACATCAGTCAGGTTGGAACTGTCATGCTTAAATTGTTCTGGAATGCGATTCTGAGCCGACTCTTCTCATTATAGCAATCAGCTCTGACCAGTTCTAAGTCATTGTTTACCCAGAGTTTCCCATCCCAGTCTCCTGCATGTCACTGCATGCACTGAAACCATTTAACAGGAACTCCAAATCATGTTAACTGGAAATTCTACCGTCACCCACATCCGCGTGCATTCCACGGGCATTACGTGTCCCAACACATCGAAACGAACTGTCTGATCTGTCGTTATAAAAAGTATTTGCCACAAATGTGTGTCTGATGTTAGGGTGCAAATTTTGCATGCAACATAATAATCAGTACTTCTGCTTTGAGTAAATAATTCAAAACTGTTTGCAAGTTCTACAGCCTTTCTAATGAGGCTGTGGCCAGGCAGCGATTTGAAGCAAACCTGTTTTACTCTGCTTGTTTTATAACTTGCAACTAGCTAAATGTATCTACCATAAAATCACTTCAGGGTCTGAATGTGGTCTCTGCTCCACAGGAGACGCATATGGGCAGAGGGACTCACACCAACATCTACGCAGGCTGGCTGAAGCAGAACAGTGATGATGATGAAGGTCCCGCCGGCCTCCGGAGCACTAAAGAGGTGAAAGTGGTGCTGAAGGTGCTGGCGGCCGGACACAAGGACATTTCGGTAATTATAAATTCAGTATCATAATACAAAGCTAAAAAATGTCCTATAAACCGGTCATGTCCTCTACAGTACTGTAGACATTAATAGATCATTTGTCAAGTCCTGGATACCTAAAGTAGAGTGTTTAGTTTTAAATTTAAATTGCTTGGAAACATAAACAGCATTATTATATGACCATTACATTGAAGCTCATTGTGTATTAAACAAATAGTGAAGAAAGGTATCCAAAACTGAATACTGTAACTGTACTGTAACACAGTGCTCTGTTTTTGTACTGTGTATGAAACCACATGCAAATGTTTCCATGCCTCAGGCCTTTCTGGAAACTGTGAGCTTGATGCGTCAGATCTCGCACAAACACATGGCCCATCTGTACGGTATCTGTATGCACAGCATGGACAGTAAGTACCTCCCCTTTGCTTAAATCTTCCTCAAACTGACCATCTTACCTTTACCCAGGCAGTGAATGGCTTTTAATCCAGGAAACAATGCCATTCACTATGAAACCAAATGTCTTAAAATGACCTCCATTACCTTAATTTCCCATGCAGTGAACCTTGGAAAAGTGTGGGGGGGGAGTGCCAAGATTGAGTGTGATTATGGCGTAAAACTAGTGAATAGTCACCCTTACTTTTTAAAATGTGCCCCTTAAATAATATAACCTCCTGAATTGACACCTTCAATTTAAGATTATGGGGTTTCACACTCATACCTTAAATCTAGTTTTAAGTTCACATTAAGGGATTTGGTTTCACAAATGAACGGCCACTTAATACAAATGAAGTGGTTCGGTGTATTTTTAGGGGTAAATTAAGGTAGGCTTAAGCACATTTTAAGGACATGTAATGGTGTCCTATTTATTTTATTTATTAATTTTTGTTTATTACTTAACATTAGGTTAGGATTGTATCTTAGTTAGGTTTACTTCAGAAAAATGACGAGCTTTATTAGTTCACATTAAGAAAAAGGAGCACCATCCTTATTTTACTTCAGAAAAGGCTGGTAATTTTATTAGTTTCTTTCAAAAAAGACCAGCGCCTCTATTGGTTTCATTCAGAAAAATTCGAGTGGCTAGATTAGTTTTCTTCAATGAAAAGGTAGTACCTTCAAAATATACTTCGGAAAAAATATTGCACTTTTATTAGTTTGCTTAAGAAAATAGCACCTTGATCAGATTACATCAAAAGGTGCTCCTTCATTGTATAACTTCACTAAAAAGCAGAAAAGTACTAGCAGTTCTTATTAGTTTACTGGATTTTCATTAGCATGCTTAAAAGGTCCATTGAACTGTAGCTATAAAAGAATATTTTTCATTATGCTGTACATTCAAGACTTAATGACTAAAATAGCAGATGCAGAGATGGTCAGAAGGGAAATGACTGCTGTTTTTCAGCCCTCCCTTGATAAACTGGCAGTAGTTAACTAGTGATTTGTTCTGTTTTTATTAGTTATCATGGTTGAGGAGTTTGTGCAGCACGGCCCCCTGGATCTGTTCATGCGTTCCCGTCACTCCACTCTCACTCCATCCTGGAAGTTCCAGGTTGCTGAGCAGCTCGCAAATGTCCTCAGTTATCTGGTAAGTTAATATAAAGTTTGTGTCTCAGTGACTAGCCCTGGCCTGTTTAAAAGCCCCAACACAACCTGACACTCAAAGCTTGACCCTGAATCACACTACCATGGCTGACTATCAGTATCACTGCTGTGATGGTGGACTAATATTTATAATATTGATTGACTGATGATGAATGTGGAGTATCACAGGTCAATATGTCAATGAGGCTCATGAAGTACACTGTATGGACAAAAGTATTGGGACACACATGTTTTTCAGGGTTTGGCTAGACTTCCAGAGAAAGACAATCTTATTGCTTCAGGAGACAACACCACGCTTCCAAATTTGTGGACACAGTTTGGGGAAGAACCTTTTCTATTCCAGCAGGACTGTGTCCCAGTTCGCAAAGCAAGCTCCTTAAAGACATGATGGGATGAGTTGAGTGTAGAAGACTTTCACTGGCTCTGATCTCAACCGCATCCTGCACCTTTGAGACGGACTGGACCAGAGATTGCGAGCCAGACCTTCTCATCCAACATCAGTGCCTGACCTTATAAATGCAAAAACACTCACAGAAACTCCAGAATATTTTGGAAAACCTTCAATGAAGAGTGGAAGCTGTTATAGCTGTAAATGGGGGATTTTAAAGTCTATGTATTTGAATGCAGTGTCATAAAATCCTAGTACTTTTGTCCATTTAATGTAGCACTGATATTGACCTTTATAGAAAGCCCCAGGAACACCACCTGACGCTCAAACCTGTAGTGTATCTACCATGTCAGTGTTGTTGCTGTGTTGAGAATTGTCCAACGCTTGAATAATATTGGTTGACCTATGATGAAAGAGATGTCTCACAGGTACATTTTTCTTGTGGTATTTTGTACTGAAGGAACCTTCTGTGTTTTTTTTTTCTTTACTTTAGGAGGATAAGAAGCTTGTCCATGGCTTCGTGTGCACAAAGAATATCCTCTTGGCCAAGGATGGTCTGGATGAACAGGGCGCACCTTTCATTAAGCTCAGTGATCCAGGCGTGCCCATCACTGTCCTCAACAGAGAAGGTAGAATCAGTTTCAAGGAATAGCTTAAAGGAATATGAGTAACATAGCAAAAATCAGCAGCCACCTAGAAGCCTAAATTTTGTCCATACTTAAGTCCAAGTTCATAGTTAACAGTATCTCCCACAGTAGTCAAAGACAACATAAACAAGTTTAATAAAAGTTACTAAACAACTCCAAAACTCTCATAGGAGAACAAATACAAAATGCTTTTTACCTGCATTTAACAATTCATGCTGTTCTGCCTTTTGTCAGAACGTGTTGACAGAATTCCCTGGATTGCGCCAGAGTGCGTGAAGAACCCTAAGATGCTGAGTGTTGCCGTGGACAAGTGGGGATTTGGGACAACACTTTGGGAAATTTGCTACAACGGGGAGGTGCCACTCAGGGACAAGAAGCGCACTGAGGTGCTGAACAATAACTACTAAAATATTTATTTTGTCACATTTAGATTATTTACAGATATGTCAGTTGTTAACAAACTCTATGGTTTAGGTTTCAGCTTAGAGTTAAGGTTTGATTGAAGGATTTTATATCCAACTCAGTGCTCATTTGCAATTGCTATGTAGTTCAAGTTAAGATGAGCATCTTCAGAGTATCTGACACCCCCTGAAATCCATCTTCTCTAGTGTCAGTTACAGGGGCATTTAACCCCCTGCCAGGTGCTGGGCTGTGGAGAAGTGGTTCTCCATCCAAAACCTGATCCAGAACTACTTATCCAGCATCAGAATCTGGCCTCACTAATTGCTCTCATGGCTGAATGCAATCAGATCCTCACAGAGTCGTTACTCCAGCAAAATGGGAAAAAATCGTTAAACAAACTCTAATAATACAACAGTGGGAACAATGTTTAAAACTGCGATCATCCTGGTTTTAATCATATTTAAAAAGAAAACCCACATTTTTTTTAGTAATATGATAGCTGTGCAAGCTGTGCAGCATTAGAGTGTTTGTTATGTGAGAGCTCTTCATTAGAGGACTGAAATGTCTGAGGCAGTATTGGCTTTCAGACTTTTCATGTGTTTAAATTGTGTGTTTGAGCAGAAGGAGCGACCATTAATTTCTACAGGGGGCCACATGAAAAATCTGAACTGTGTTGGAGGGCCGAACTGACAATAGCTTGAGCTTATTTATGCTCAGTATTAATTTTCTCCCATTGTAAAAAGCAGTAAATTATATATTTTAAGCTGCTACTGATAATCAGATGTTTAAGAATATTCAGTAAATATTTATGTAAATGTATTAACTGTGGTGTAGGTCGAAGAGGAAAATAATCCTGTAAAAGTGTTATAAAATGTTTTAGATTTAGATTTAAAAAATTGTTAAAGAACAATATGGCAGGAAACAACACTCAATGTGAGTTGTGTCAATCACAAACATCATAATAAGAAAACACAACAGCCAACAATGAATATATATTTCATCCATAAATTGCTATAAAAGTCAACTGCAAAACAATGTAAAAATCAACTGTAAAACAATCTAAGGGTTTATCAACATTCATATTGTGAGAATTCTTCTTTTAAGGACTGAAATGTCAGAGTCACTACTAGCCTTCACATTTTCATGTGTTTTGATATGCGTGTTTGAGCAGAAGGAGCGGTTCTATGAGGCTGAGGGGGCTCTGGTGATTCCCAACAGCAGCAAGCTGGCAGACCTGATCACTCAGTGCATGAATTACGACCCTAGGAAGAGACCTTTCTTCAGGGCCATAGTGCGAGAACTGGACCGCATCGGTATGAGCTGGACTTAATCAAGCTGAATACGGTTTGTGCTACAAGCCTCAGTGGCAATAAATGCATCGTTGCATTTCCTTAAGGTGTCTTTTGTATTTTGCTCACACAGACCCATCCGTGGTGTCAGGAGTCATTCCCCTGCAGGAGATCGACCCCACACTGTTCGAGAGCAGGTTTCTCAAGTCAATACGGGGCCTGGGAGAGGTGCTGCAGACCTTTATTTAAAAATCACATGCAGCCAGTTCCACAATTACTTAGCTAAAACTGGACGAAGGTTTCTTCTGGGTTTTAATCATGATATGTGTCTGTGTGTTGTAGGGTCACTTTGGAAAGGTGGAGCTGTGTATGTATGATCCTCACGGTGACCAGTCAGGCCAGTTAGTGGCTGTGAAGTCTCTGAAGTCAGAGGGTGAGGGTCCAGAGAGCAGCAACCTGAGGAAAGAGATCAACACCATGAGAGAGCTCTACCACCAAAACATTGTTAAATACAAAGGCATCTGCAACGAGGAGGGTAAGACTAATTACATGCACAAAGACAGTAACAGTGTAACTATAGGGCTACCATCTCTGTACACAATAGAAGGGTTTCTGTTAAAGGTGCCCAGGGAGAGTTTACTGTGATAATGAGTCTAATGCTGCAGTGTGTTAATGTGCTGGTGCTGAATGTGTCTCTCAGGTGGAATGACTATCAAGCTCATTATGGAGTACCTGCCCGCAGGCAGCCTGAAGGACTACCTGCCCCGGAACAAGGCCAAAATCAGCCAGAACAAACTGCTTCTCTATGCCAACCAAATATGTCAGGTACACTCTGGTTCATTGGAGCCCATCACGTCATCTGCTTTTTGTACTACTGTGTTGAGGGGCTGGTTCTCAGACTTGTTCTCCAATTATCCCGATTGGTCTAGAACAGGTCTGGGCAATTAATTTCTACAGGGGGCCACATGAAAAATCTGAACTGTGTTGGAGGGCCGAACAGACGACGATAACTTGAACTTAATTATGCTCAATATTAATTTACTCCCATTGTGAGAAGCAGTAAATGCTACATTTTGGTAAGCTGCTATCAGAAGTATAAAATATTCAGTAAATATTTATGTAAATGTATTAAGTGTGGTGTAGGTCGAAGAGGAAAATAATCCTATAAAAGCAATTTTTTAGATTTTGATTCAGATTTGTTAAAGAACGACATGGCTTTAAACCACACTTAATGTGAGCTTGAATGGTGTCAAACACAGACATCAGAATAAGAAAACAAAACAGCCAACAATAAAAATAAAAAATCCATAAATTGCTATAAAAGTGTAAAACAATCTAAGGGTTCATCAACACACATCATTCATATTTGGCAAGTTAGGCTACAATTTGTGGCTACAGATGATAATAAACTAAGAAACATTTGGGAGCCGTGCCAGAAGAGCCATCTCTCTAGAGAGACACCCGTATGCTCTGGCGTATATGGTATTCACAGGGCAATATGTATCAAATTCGAGTAACTAATGGTGATTTTCAACTGACTGGTACCAGCTCGGTTCGGTTTGACTCTACTGGCTTTTTTTACTTTTCCATTACTAAAATCTGCTACCTGGTACTAATTTGGTACCACCTTGGCCGAGGTTCCAAGAATGCTGAACTGATACTGTATGACAACGTGTACATATTGGTGGTTACTGATTGGTAGTTGCTGTCGTTGCATCAGGGTTGCAGACAAGCGCGGCATTTACCTCAGAATAAAACTTTCTCTGCCTCAGAATAAAACTTTCTCTGCCTCAGGTTTTTCACTGTATATACATGACAGAATGGAAGGCTCCGCTCATGCTGCTTCTCAGAATGTTTGGTCGCTATAGCAACCAGTTGTAGTGGAAGATAAACAGGGGAACTTGAGGACCAGTTTGAGAGCCACTGGACTAGGGGATGCTCTTCCAAAAGTGACACTTTCCTTTTTGTGGTTTACTCCTTAACCTGTTACACCGCCGCTAGGGGGCTCCGGTCATAAACGGCCCATTTAATTAAACTGTTTATATTGTGATTGGAGTACAGTACAGTCAGTTTCATTTCTTTAACCAAAAGGAGCGCTCCGCGTCATAGCAGCAGAAAAATCCACAAAAATATAAACTCGCCACCCCCCTCTCTCTCTTCCTCTCGCTTTGAGAGACAATTTTGATTAACAATGTGATCTATCCGTCAGCCAGGTGCAATTTGCATGAACCAACTCTCATTGCTTTTGACTGGCAAGTGGCCGTTTACAGTAAAATCCTCCAGACAGCAGAAGAAAGTGAAAGTAATTGGTTCAGC
>JBBMFX010028036.1:0-12127 GCA_037832545.1 Rhabdalestes septentrionalis | reverse complement strand
GTGTGTGTGTGTGTTTGTGTGTGTGTGTGTGTGTGTGTGTGTGTGTGTGTGTGTGTGTGTGTGTGTGTGTGTGTGTTGTGTGTTCGAGCAGCAACACCTTTAATATCAGAATCCTACAGTAATAGAACAGCAAAACATGAAGTGTATATAGTTTGTATGTGTTTAATGTCTTGCTAATGTAGCTTCTACCTCAACAGTGAACTATATACCTCGACAGTAAACATCATACAAATTACCCTCTTAAATGATCACCCACCTGCTTCAAATATAATAATGTTCAATATGACATTTTTATTGTTTTTATCAATAACCATATGTTGTACAGTGTTAGGAACTATATTATACATAATTTAAATTATAAACAACTCAAAATGTTTTAAGGAAAATGGCATTTTTGGTATGTAATTTACAGACAGAGTTGAGAACAAGTAAGTGGGTTGTAATGTTAAGTCAGTTCAGGCAAGCATACTGAACAAGTTAGTAAGCAATCTTAAGTTAACAACATATTGAATAGCAAAATGAACAAAACTGCTTTTGAACAACAAAAGTGAACAAAACTGGTTTAGAACAACAAAAATGTGACATAGGTGTTCATGGTAATAAGACATTACAGCCTATTTAATGAGAGCGAGATATACAAAAAAAATAAGCCACTGTCACTTTGTTATTTCACATACATGTAAAAGTGGTATGTATTTTAAAATGTGATCAGAAAAAGTGATCAAAGTGAGCAGAAAGACATTATATAAAAGACAAGTGTGTGGGGACGGTCTCTTGCTAAATGGTACCCACAACCTTTCGGATCATAGGGGCAACTCACCAACCACCAGGTCACCAGCCGCCTCTTTAGATGTGGGAGGAAACCAGAGATTCTGACATAAAACATTTTGAATGTCCTGGCTTACTTTATGTTACTTGTATTTGTAGTGACATAAAGTAAATGTTACTTGTATGAGTTAAATTAATAATATAATAATAAGCACCCTGGTTCGATTCCCAGCAAGGAGAGTCAAGATATTTTATGCCGGACACTCTGGTTTCCTCCCACATTCTAAAGGCATGTGCCCCAGGTGAACTTAGGTGTGTGCGGGAGTGTGTGTGTAAATGATTGTGTGTGTCTGCCTTGCTGTGCACTAGGATAGACACAAGCTCCCCCTTGGTTGAGAAAATTGACTAATTAAAGTACTAATTAATTAATTAATTTAATCCCAATACATGTGTACCCAACACATTGTTTTCACTTGTGGCTGAAAATGTGCATGTACAAAAACCATGAGTCTAATTCGCATGTATTTTTTGTTCTGTAACTGATGGCTGAACATCAAATTAACTTCTTAACATTACCAAGGGCTGCCCATCCCATCAAGCAATACAAACTAAGGGCCAAACTAACATTCTATTGCATTTTTCGAGGATTTTGATGTCACAATTTAATCTGAGAGACAGAAGAGTGTCTAATTTCACACAGTCTTGCCAACAAAAGCGGCCAAAGCTCTATTACTGCCATACAGACCATTGGAGGATTGTCTTATGTTTAGAAGATCCATTGACTCCAAACACACCCATGCATTATATAGGTCATATACATAAAATACTAATGTGAGGGTTACATGACCAGCTGTTTTAGTGTCTTTCCTTTCTTCACACAGAATTCATGACATTGCATGCCACACTATACCCTCATATTAACGCACAGGGAAGAGTGTGAACCTCCTGTGAGTGACTGGTCTTACACATAGAGAAGTAAAGTGAAGAACACAAAAGCAAGTGTTGTTCATGTTCAATTCTACACTACCGGTCAAAAGCTTTAGAACATCTCAGTGTTTCTTGTTTTTTTTTCATTGAAATTGAAACAGTTTAAATCAAATTAATAGCATGAAATAGTAAAAAAAAACTGTGCTCATCTGCGAGAGGTTTAAAAATTGTGAGGTTACCCAGAAGTGGGAAATAATTCTGTAGCTCCATGCAAGAACTCTGGTATGTGTCGAGTTGGTTGGGTCATCCTACAGCAAGATAGTGTCCCAAAACATTAGTCCAAGCTCTGCCAGAACTACTTCAGGTAAAAGAACAAGATTTAAACCCCACCTAACTGCTTTAGGATGAACTGGATAGAAGAGTGCCACACATTTCTACAACCTAGCTGGGAAGAAATTTCTTCAGAATCAACAATGAGACACTGCTTGAATTTCAAAAGAAAAACCAGAAAACTAAAACTTTTGACCCATGATGTATGTATCTAGACAACCTCAGTGAAAATGCTGTAGGGATTTGGAGTCCTCAACATCTGCCCTTCTTAAAAAATGGCTTCGTTAGTGTATTGTTACTATTGTGTATTGTTGGTGTATTGTTACTATATTTCCAAAATTTACAATCAATATTTTGGAAATAAATTGGCTTGGAAATGCTGACAGTCTTATAAAAGCCTTTTTTATTTGTCTGGGGCAGTTTCTTGGGTTATCTTTGATCAAGCTCTAATACTCTAACCAGGGTTATCACAGTGGTTAATAAATGTTATCTGTGTTTTATTCATTAGTCCTTGTTAAGTAATTTATGATCCCTGTTTCTCCACACAGATTCCATAGAATGTATAACCAGAGATCCAGGGCAAGTCAAAAGAATGGAGTAGAAAGGATGATCAAGCTGGTCCAAAAAAGTCAAATGTCTGTACTGGATTCACATCAGGTTGTTTTCTGGTTGTTTCTGAATATTTACTATTATTTTCGACAAATCTTTTCACTTTTTGTGGCTTTTAAAAAGTTAAATTGAAAAATGGCTGAAATTGTACACAATTATGCACATCATGTTTGCAGGTTTTGTTCCATATTAACTTGTTTGAAAATTAATTACTTTTCAGTAAAATAAACCAAAAAACATACATCGGTTTAAAAATGAACTGACATCTGCCCTCCACTTGCAAATGCAGCGGTGGAATATCTGCTCTACAGATCATGAGAGCACTTGTCAAAAGAGAAAGACTAAGTTTGCCCCATAGAGAGCCTTAGCTGGTCCCCACCTGTTATCAAAGGTTCAGTAAAGGAGACTCCCAATTTTCCCAGCCCAGCGGCATACATGGGGCTACACATCCGCCCATGCCCAGATCTTTCAAAAGGCCTGGGTTGTCTTTCATTTGGCCCATAAGAGAAGAGGCATAGAAAAGCCCAGGTGTCTACTCCAGCCAGCTGTAGTCTTCCATTCCAAGGGCCCAGGCACTGCTTAATCAAATGCACAGCCTGGGCTTGAAGCAAAAACACTATTATATTGTATCTGTACCTGCAGACCCACAAGAACCTCTATGCACGAGAACCTCATATGCACCTGGTTGACCCACAGAACAGCACACTTAATCTTTTGTTTTCAGGCGTACAGTGGCTCCACACATCTACTTGCACGCACACCTGGAGAAAGAAGAAGCAGACAAAGCCAATCCTTCGACTCCCATATGTTCCTCAAGCAAGATGTTCCTCATGTAGATACAACTCTCCATATTACAGGCTATTTCAGGGAGCTATATTAGGGGATGTTTCTTTAAATAGTCATTTTGGTAAAAGAGGTGTGCTGGAGTGAAGAAGTCTGAAGTGCCTATATAAAATGTAAAAAACACATATATATACTGATATATATATATATATATATATATATATACTGATATATACTATGTGTCCAAGCCAATACACAGTAAGGAGCCTTTATATTTTTAAGAGCTAAAGTGTTTGACGTCAATAATGAATGACTCTTACATTTTTCTTCCTTAGCATGCGTGGAAATGAAGAGAAAATTAGACACACGAATCATGGGGGATCAACTAAACATGGTGTATTGAAGCCATAGGGGAGCTCCACAAGGGTTGGCAGTAGGTGGTATACCCCCTGACCACCAAGGCAGAACGTTAAACAGATCAGAGATAAGCTTTTGGAGATTTCTGGAGCACAGTCAAACCTCCCTCCACATGGGGCCTGCTGGAGAGCATTAAATCTATTACAGTAATGGTATAATGCCTGAACATTGCCTTAGTAGGCCAAATGTGAGTCACACAGGTTTCGGTGGTAGCATATACTTGGCCAGTGCAAGGTTTTGAGTTCACCATCCTGTGTGAGAATGTATAAAGTGAAGAAGTACATTGTCACCCTCATATCAAAACCTTGAAACCTTGGAGTTATAACCTTGTAACATTTCACCACAACAAGCTACAACACACCAGTCATTCGAAGTCAGATGATTTCAGGAACAGCACAGTGATTTTCAGCAAATTGGAACAATAACCAGATTGCATTGAGTGAGAAAATGTGAAATGTGATTGCGTGGTTGCTATGAAACCAATGTGTGGAGATTCAAACATAAGAGTGATGGGCAAAAACAGTTTGTGTTAATAAATCTTTTTGCAGTGAGGATTCAAACCAGTGCTCTTCTGATTATCTTTAGCATGTTTTCTGTTGAACCACCATGGAAGCATTAAATTGCTGCCTCTTACCAAGACATTTTTGGTCGAGGGCCGCTGAAAACGGGTGGAGTGAACCACTCTCACCTGAAAACAGGTGGGTAAACACATACCGCTGCATTCATGTTCTGATTAATTTGAATGAAACCGACTCTCTCTCCGACACACTCGACCACCAAAATCATTTTTTAAAACTGATCAATAGTCCTGACTTATAGTGTAACCACTGTAATAGCACTAATAAACAATTCAACGATTGGTGGGGTCATTTTTGTGTGATGGATCTGAACATGTCTCAGCCAATCAGTCTTTATAACCTTCTCTATATTTTATCATTTGTGGAAATATGAAGTGGAATTACCACAATTCATCATTTAATAAAGAAATTGTGATCATAGATGTTTAAAGGAATATTGTACTGTAGCAGAAATGTACTTGAATCTGTGTAGTCTGTCATAAGACATGCCTCCTGGCACTGTTGTACATTACGGTGCAGTAAAAGCTCTTCTAGCTCTCTGAATTACTCCCTGTCCAAAAGTGCAAGTCCCTTTTCCCTTTGAGGAGCCAGCCAAGGTGACATTGAGGGATCGGAACGGACGACTCTCACCCGGTCGCTAGATTAAACCTGACCCTGCGTGTTCAACTTTAACCTCATAAAAACGGCCCAGCTACTCATTAGTATATGTAACATCTGCAACAGGGATGATGACCCCACTGTAATGACAGACATATGGTCATATGAATGAAATGTGTTGTTGCCACCTCTGGTTGTAAGTGCCTGTAATTACATATAGGTTTTAACAGGTGTGTGCGATGAATTTGGGGATCCTTGTGTATGGTGCTCTCTTTCTGAGATTAGGGCGTTCCTATTGGTCCAGGACGAGCAAAGTTAATGTAAACGTGGCTCACATTTGAAATCAGCATGCATTCAACCAACGAGGGCAAATCTATCAAGTGAACATTTACTGTTTAATGTCAAAATCTTTTTGCCTTATGACAGCTGCAATCTACTAAACTGCATATCAGGGATCATTGCCATTTATTTTATTTTAACTTTTTTGCCCTGTTGTTTGTTATATTTAAATTCCTTGGAGAGTGATAGCTGCACTTCATATTGTGTCAAAAAAAGAACAGATTAATAGAAATGCTCTAATTATCTTGGGCAATTAACAAGGTTGGATGTTTAGAAAGTACAACAATAATCTGTATTTATTGCTAATAATATTTTAAGCTTTAATTGCAATTATCTTTACAGAGTAATAGCTTGTGTTGCAATTTTTAAACCAATTTCATTGGTTTCAACTGCTGCTCCAAATAGTCAAATTCTGAGAACCAATTAAAGCAAACACCACACAAGGGGCAGTGGTTGGATCACAGGAGAATTTCCTATTTGTCACACTGAAGGTCAGTGGAACTGCTACCAATATACCACTGTGATGAAGGTCCTTATCAGTAACCCATACATCTCAACATACAGAAGCCTCAGGTGCTCTTCTCTCAATCTGCATCTCGTCCCTCTTCCTGTTTGCCTTGATCTCATCTATTCAGTCTTGCCTAAGGTGTGTTTGTGGAACCCCTGCCCAGCCCTGACCTTTCCTGACACTTTACAACTTTGGCTATTCAGAATCAGAATCAGAAAACATTGTTGATCCCGGAGGAATTTACTTATGTTACAACTGCACAGACACACAGAGACACAGAGATAAAATATAAATCCAAGAATCTGAAATACTCCAGGCTATAGACACAAATGATGGGTATTAATATTGTAGACAAGAACAGTTAAGTGAATTACTAATGACACAAATGGTGGTTGATAGTATGTTATTGAACATTGTAGAGCTCATTATTGCACAAATTATTTTCACGTGAGTGGTGATATTCACAATGTATTGCAGATTATGGTAAAGCCAATAAGAACATTGAACTATGTTACACATGGTGAACTATTGTAATTAATAACTAGATAATAATGCAATATGAAATATAGCATACAAAAATTTATGAAAAACAAATGGACACTTACAAAGCTGTGATTAGAAAAAAGTGAAATATTAATATGAACAATATGATGAAAGCTCTTGTAGATTTCTGTTTAGGAGCATTCCTAACTCTTTCTTTTCAATTATATACAAGTCAGATGCCTTGAGGCACAAAATGGTCTACAGATTAGAGAAAATTAATAAGATTTTCACAGAAAAAAACGTAGAATTCCATTGACTACATAACATACATTACATGGGCCGATAGCTGTGAAAAATTGAAAGTGAAGGCAGTTGCTAAACAGTTGATTTGTAGAAGCTGTCAGTTGATGAGTGATGCTCACTTGGAGGATGTGAAGTTGTTCCATTAAAGCAATTAAATTTGTAGGAACGTTTACAGCATTTGGCAGACACTTTTATCCAAAGCAACTTACAATTTGTGCGGATCACAAGTATAAGTGAACGCAGTGTCAGTCTTATTGGTGTAGTGTGGTGAGCCACTCAAGCTAGGCATCAAACCCCACTTTCCTGCTTGGAAGGCAACAATGTTATCCACTACACCAACCAAACAATAAACACAAGTATTATATGTGATTACAAAAATTAGTATTTTCCAATGTAAACTATGTTTATCCAAATTTCATGTTTTTGTGTTTTCTACACAACTGTCAACACAAAATCTCCATTCTTTCCTTTCAACTCCACTTGATTAGTTGTGTGATTTTAAGGATGAACAGAAATTTTCCTTCTTCTTGAATATGACCACATTGCAAGGTTGTTTCTTTTTTTCTAAGATAGATGACACATCTTTTGAAAATCATCCCTAGGGTCATTTACGACAGTCAGTCATACACATAAATTGTCCCTTTTAAAATAAAGAAATGGAACTAAAATAACAACAAAATCCAATAAGACAACCACAAAACAAAATGAACAGTGCATCTTAAAACCATTAACAACTCATTAGAGCTGAAAAAACTCATTAATTCAGAGGTGCAAAAGTGATGCACCAGCCATTTAACACATAGAGCAGCGTTTCTCAAACCATTCCATATATGCAGGGCCCTGAAGCCCCAAAGCCTGACATGACCCGTCCCCAGGACAAATAAATTTGAGAAATGCCGACATTTCAGGCTCTTCAGCTTCAGCTGAGTCAGTAATTGCTGTAAAATAGTTGTTGTAATGAAAATAGAGCAACTTGGAGAGCATGATTTATGATGGTAAGGATACCGGGCAGCTCATAATTCAAGGTGTTGCTTTGAAATGAGTGGTTTTCTAATGGTACAGAGCATGGCTAATGGCGCAGTAATTAGCTCACAGCCCCACTGTGTCTTGTTGTAGGTGCGCTGTGCATCTCCTCAAGGAGGAAACTACTTCAGAGAAAGTATGTCAAGTAACTGGCGGTTGTAATGGCCTTTTCAATAATAATTTAAAAAATTATAATAAGTAATAATAACTATACTAATAACTGTGGTGGTCTAGCACCTCAGGAAGGACCTGCATCCCTAGTTAAGGTTAAGTCGTTACAGAAAATGTATGAATGAACAGTACTACTACTACTACTACTACTACTACTACTACTACTACTACTACTACTACTACTACTAATAATAATAATAATAATAATAATAATAATAATAATAATACTTGAATTCAGGCAATTTAATGTAATGTGGGATCTAAGATATAATGGAACCTGACAATAATAATATTGCTTAATAACGGTACCAAATGATCATTTAAAGAAAACACTTTCGTTCCCTAAAGAACACTTGAAGAACAATTCTTGTAAATGGAGTGTATTTACAAGAATAGTTTTTGTAATCTGCTTCTGGTTTGTGTAATATATTAAGCAAGAATATATTTTGGATCCAGATTAACTGCACTTGTCTCCAGTGAAACATCTGGGCTGAAATAAAAAGCACGAAAGGGCAAACACCAAAAAAATAGAGACTGAGATCAATTCATTAATCTAAGAATACTTTCTGTAAGAATTATGTTTTTTGAGCTATGAAAAGGTCTAAAAAATTCTGTCTGGAAATTAAACAAGGCTTGCATGTTTCAGGGTAGAAGTTGTTGACAGTTGGTCTATCTTCCTGAAGTAAATTGCAATGTTTTTAACAATAAAATATAAATTTATCAAGCTTATGAGCCATGTTGTTTCCTCACAGCTGGGCTGTTATTTTTCTTGGGTGAGCGAATTTAATGAATCATATTTTAATGGGTGAGTGTGGAAAGCTTGTAAGACTTTTGGGACTGATTTTGCCAATTCTGGAACCCAAACAAACAAGAGAGCTGTATGGGTGAGGATTTCTGCCATTATTATTGTCCCCTACTTTTCTTTGAATACCTGTTTTTCCAGCAAAATGCTCTGGTAGAAAATTAATAAATAAATAAATAAATTAATTAATTAATTAATTAATATATTAATAACTAACAAACAAACTATATATATATATATATATATATATATATATTTTTTTTTTACATGTAAACATAATGTTATTTGAATAGGTTAAATGGAAAGAAATAATTTCACACTGTATGACTATAATGGGTCATTTTACTTTACTTTTAACATTAGTGGAAAAACATAATCTTGACAAAAATGCCATTTTCTGAAGTACATGCAAATGTAGCATACAACCATGACATACTGATGAAAATAATTCCTTTGCTAATAACAGACAATTGCTAGAAAAGGAAAAAACATATAAACTGGAGGACAGTCACACATGTCACAATTTCAAAAAGACTATGAATAAAAACATTCTGAACCCTTCATTTAGCACTTTTAGTGGATAAACCTGGTTGCTAGGATGCAACACATTTTTTTGTTTGTCTATTTAATTTTTATCATTGGTGCTGCATCAGCAGAGATTCAACGTCTGGCACCGTCTTCCTGATTTGAAATTGTGTAATATGAAATCAGATTGACGTCAACGTTTGATCATAGCTTTTGCAAAATACTGTACTATCCAGCAGCTAGTTCCTCAAAACAAAACGTGTCATATGCCAAATATCCTGCATCAGCTGGAGGGAAATACCTCACATGATAATCGTAAGTAGGGGTTAGTTAAGAGTCAATAATGTCGCAAACTCAATACCACAACTAAAATTCATTTTATTGACTTCATTGTAAACAATGAAAGAGACCGAGACCATGCTTATAATCTTGAACAAAAAAGAAGTTTAACAAAGCAACAGGCCGTACAGTCCTACTCAAGGCAGCAAATCCTAAAATGCCCATTTAAAACACTAGACAGAATGTCAAACAGGTATCCCAACTGATAACCCCTTCTTCCTCAGACAGACTAGGTCAGGTCAAGACAAATGAGGAGCTACTGACTTGCTTCTTTTCCACAGAGCTGCAGCACCTGCCAGGACAGTTCTATTTGAGCCCTATCCTACCAGATGGCCTGTCCTGCTGGTAATCCAGAACTTATCAGACTCTGGAGGTGGAGCATCAAACAGAGATGATAACAAGCAAACAGACCGACAGTTCTTTTACTAAGATAGCCACACTACAAAGGAAGAATAAGTTTATACTGGTTTTGTGTTTTGTTTTTAGTAAAATAGGTCTACCAAGTCCAAATGTCTTAAGTGTTATTAGTCATCAGTCTGTACCTAGATTCTGTTTATGCTTTTCTATCCAATTTCACTCATTTTAGTCTGAATTTCCATGAAGTGCACCTCAGGTCTATTGTGGAAAGCCCCAGCAAGATATATCAGAGAATTCTTTTTTAAGATATTCTTCTGATATTCCTAATGCATGTCTCCTCATGAGTCAAAGGAGGCCAATTTGGGACCAAAGCGGACGTGTCTCCATCAGTGGGATAACTACTTGTAAAGGGTCCCAAAAAAGAGCCCTTTGAAGCGATGCCATAGGACAGATCCCGGAGATCTACCACCCTGCCAAGCTTAATTCCAGTCCTAATCTAACACGCCTGATCCAGTATCTGAATTTTGGAGCCAAATATGCTGGATCTAAACTCTCCAGGGTGGACCAGGATCAGGCCCCCCTGCCATATGGGAACCCCTTTTGGTTTCCCAACCGTCCCTTCAGTGTATGGTTAAACAATGAATAGTTTTAAATCAATGTGATGTGTGAAAGTCCATCTTTTCAAGTTAAAAGTCTTCTACATAACATAAAAGTTCTAATTTCATTGAAGAGACAGCTAAACCCAAGCTGAGTAACTTTTTGGGACCTTTACATGATTAGGAATAGGTTAAAACCTCATAAGATGAGAAAGAACTATAAAAATACAGAGGAAAATACTGCAGTGCATGTTAAGGATAAGAAAAAAGAAAGAATAAATGATAATATGGGATTAAAGAAGGCAGAGAGTGCAGCATTGTGAGGATAACTTCAGTGTAATGAATAATAGAGTAAATCTGAAATTGCTGTGTCCAAAGGTTTAGTTTACTGTACCAGCACATCAGTCCTGCAAAATGACTTATGAAAGCGGGTCAGTGTTAATTCAATAAAATTAAATACCATTAAATAAATAGCAGCAGATTATATGTAATGAGATTAACATGTGTTTTATTGTACAAATCTCATTATGTACTACGGGGTAAAACTGAACATTTCTTGACTGATTTGTATTAAAATCATCCAGTAGACAGTATGGTGAAAATTGATTTGTCTATTTTAATTAATTAAACGAACTAATTAATTTGATCAAAAATTTTAATTGCTTGACAGCACTAATATTTATATATTTACATATATATATATATATATATATATATTAGGGGTGTGCAGAACGGCTGTATTTGTATTTGTATTTGTATTTGTATTTGTTGAAAGGGGAACAGTATTTGTATTTGTATTTGTATTCGAGTAAAATTTATAATGAAACGCGCAGACTCCGGAGCAGTGCTGGCACCAGAGTGGACCAACTGGTTAGGCATCTTTGTGACCATCACTATGAAACACAATGTACTTAAAATATGCTTAACTCTACCTTTACCCCTGAAAATATGCCAAACATCTGAATTTGAATTAAGTGGCCATTAATTTGTAAACCGTTCCCTTAATTTTACCCTAAAATTGGATTTAAGGTATGAGTGTGAAACCCCTTAATCCTAAACATAATTTGAGGGGCAAATTTTAAAAATAAGCGAAAAATTCAGTAGTTTTGCCTCTTAATCAGACTTCTGTGCTATTTTCCACTTAATTTTCCTTACTTTCCTGGAAATTAAGGAAAAAATTAAGGTTATATTTTGCCTCGAGGTATACCAAACCGCACTCACTTCCATATGCTAAAGCATGATATTAGCGCGTTTAAATTTAAACTGCCGCTACCAGGCAGCTATGCAAAAGGAGATACCTTCAGCATCGTACGGCCGTTCACGAATTTTCCAGGACGAACAAGTTCCAGTCCGCCCCTACATTTGAGCGACGCGTTGGGGGGCTTTTAAATCGCAGGGGGGGGACAATGCCTTCTAATGCCCCCCTTGGCGCGGCACTGGAAAGGAGTATCTATTCCGGAAAGCGAGTCTGGGACGTGTACTGGGGGGCGTGGTTTCCCGAATACAAATATTTTTTTAAGTATTTGTCCGAATACTGAATTCGTAAAAACGCGTTATTTGTTCCTTTCCGAATACCGTATTTGTATTTGTCTCCACCCCTAATATATATATATGTGTGTGTGTGTGTGTATCCATCCATCCATTTTCTACCCCTTAATCCCTCACTCGGTGT
>JBBMFX010028016.1:0-12128 GCA_037832545.1 Rhabdalestes septentrionalis | reverse complement strand
CACACACACACACACACATCAAACCAATCTGTTACAACATAAAGCCGCTGACAGATGAAGTGAATAACAATAATGATCTCATTATCGTGGCACTTGTCAAGGTGGGCATAGGGGTTATTATATTAGTCACTGAGTGAACAGTCAGTTCTTGAAGTCGATGCTGAAAGCAGGCAAAAATGTGTGAGTGAATGGATCTGAGGCACTTGGAAATGAACCAAACTGTGATGGTTGGATGACTAAATATCGCCAACACGGTAGGTCTTCTGGAGGATTCATGGTGTGCAGTGTTCAGAACAGTGGCCCAGTGGATGGGAACTGGAGAACTGGTGACCGGGTGCACCCGAGGCTTGTTGATGATCATAGGGATTGAAGACCAGTCCATCTGGTCCGATCCTAAAAAAGAGCTGCTGTTGAACAAAAAACATTATTTCTGGCTCTGATAGAAAGGTGTCAGAACACAGTGCACTGCTGCATATGGGTCTGTGTGGTTCCAGACAGGTCAGAGTGCCCATGCTGACCCTGTCCACCAATGGAAGCATTTAAAATCTGAAGTGGACCATGGAGCAAAGGAAGAATGTTGGGCCATATCTTCTTCTACATCATGTGGATGGTAGAATGTGGATGGTCTTGCTTACCTGGAGAGGCGGCAACACCAGGATGCACTTTTGGAAGAAGGTGATGTGGTGGAGGCAAAGTGATGCTCTGGGTGACGATCTGCTGGAGAACCTTGGGTCCTGAATTCATGTGGATGTTACTTTGACACCTTTACATTGCAGAATAAGTTAACCCCTTCATGGAGACACTGTGTCCAAATAACAGTGTCCTCTTTTGCCAGGATGATGCCACCTGGTGCAAACATTCTTCAGGAACGGTCTGAGTAACATCACAAAGAGCTCAGGATACCTCCAGATTCCCCAGATCACAATCATCTGTGCACCAACACTACCTCACAATTAACAGGACTTAAAGGATCTAATGCAAGTGCAGAGCCTCAGCATCTTCAGAGGTCCTGTGAAGGTCTATCCTAGATGGGTCAGAGCAACACAATATTAGACAGGTGGTTTAAATATCATGGCTGATCAGCAAGATGCCAATACGTCAGTTTTTTATTTTGTTTTTATTCAGAGTTGGAAAAAAATCTGCTGCTCTTCAATGAAATCTGAAGAAGCAAAATGGGACATAAGTTGTAGTTAGGATTAGATACTTCATCAGGCACTTTGTAAAGCTCTCTCTCTTACACAAACACACACACATTTGTTAAGCCAGCCACTGCATGGACTACTGCCCACACACTGTCGAGAAGGTTGGAGGAGAATACTAACTGTGCAGCCCTTTAGGTGTGTTTGCTGAAGTGTGATTACATCGGTGGGAGAGAGGAACTTCCAGTGGTAAATGAGGCTTTTACATCTCATCATAATGGAAATGCAGCAGTAACATCACTGCCTGCACCTCCCGTCGAGTTTAGTGAGCTTATCGCTGAAGCTCAGCCACCTTCATGAGGCTCTGTGCCTCTGAATGGAGAACGCATGAAGCATGCAAATCCAAAATGGCTAACTCACTTTGAGTTTCCGCTTTATCACATTCGACTCAAGTCATTGTCCAAAGCTGAACCTGACTTTTAAATGACCACTGTGTGGCTCACAATCTTGTTTAAAATTTTGAAACAAATACTAATAGAAACAGACGTACATCATATGTGCTGTGTGTGTAGACTCTGTATTTTTCAACAGGTTTGCCCTTTAAGTTCCATATATGGACCGTAATGCTATGAAGTGCTTTATTTTCATTTTATTTTTATGAAGAGAGATAGAATATCAACCAAAAATCAAGAAACAAACATGCTACATAAAAGTTATGAAATAAGTGTTTGAACCGCTTCAACCCAGCCAGACTTCTGGCTCCTGCAGTCTGGATGTGTGTCCATGTTGCACACAGATTACATTCAATCTATCAATTACAGACACTCCTGATCATAACTCTTTATGTGTGTAAACCACACCTGTCCACAGAATCAGTCTCTTCTATTCTGTCCTCTCCACCACCATGGGCAGAACCAGAGAGCTGCCAAAGTCTTCAGGGACAACATTGTAGACCTGCACAAGCCTGGAATGTGTTACAAGACCATCAGCAAGAAGCTCGGTGAGAAGGTTACAATTGTTGGTGCGATTATTCGGAAATGTACGAAATATTAAATGACCATCAACTGCCCTCAGTCTGGAGCTCCATGCAGTATCTCGCCTCATGGGATGAGGATGATCATGAGAAAGGTGAGGGATCAGGGGAGGAGTTTGTCTAATGTTTAACAAGAATAAACATCTGCAATTAATGAAATAATTGGATGAATGATAAAAACCTGCATTGTGCAAAGATATTTGAGTGAAAAATGAAACTTCGGACATCTGATGCAGCAAAGTGAGACACAAGTCGCAAATAGGAATAGATGCTCCATCAGACACTTTGTACTGATTCTATGTTTAAAAAAATTCTAACAAAATATGGAGATGTTTTTCCAGCAGAAGTTTTCATTTGGAAAATCTGGCCTCCCACCTTTCAGCATCATTCTGAGGGTCTGGGGCTGAAGCCCGTGTCTCAGTGTGGCAGCTGTAGACAAATAGGCCTGTCCAGGAAAGTGGGCCAAACAAAAGTGTCAAAGGCACCTTTGTTTTGCAAGTCGAGGCGAAGACCTCTTAAAGCGTGCCCGCTGGGGCGAGCGCATATGGTACCAGCAACAACTCTGGAGAAAAGCTATCATCGAGCTTTTTATTTCTCTGTTCCAAACCGTCCGTTTGATTTATTGCTCTGACACGTCGCCGGAGATGATATTAATGCTATACCGCGACGTTATCTGGGTCAGACACGACGTAAAGCTGAAAAGTCTATAAGCAGCCTTTCGAAAGTGTCTGATAGGGGTGTAAATATATGCAAACTCATATTCAAATGAATTCATGTTTCAAAGGGCTCATCCCAGCTGAACTGGGGGGCAGGCTTTGGAACCAGACTAAGGGCTGAATACAGTTTGCAAAAATGCTAAAGTGTTGGCACCCCCTAAACTGGTCAAACACATAGTCCCCTGCAGAGATGAATTTCCTCAGTGCTGTTTAGGAGCTGAACTAAACACTTCAGGGAACAAAATAAGCACAGAGACTGTACTATTTTTGTTTTTTAAATTCCACTAATGAGTAGAATTTCATTAGTAGAGTTTCAAGCAGGAATTTCCATAGTTGTGCACAAGAGTATTGTAGCTGTCACATCAAATTGGTTTCCACTGTGTACATATTTCATCACAAATTTTACCTATAGAAATTGTCCAATATTATATGGAATAACATTACCTTATCTTGTCATTGTTCGAACATTGCTGTGCTACTATAAAGTGATTAAGAAATGTAATAGATCAGAGTGAATAAATATTATCTTCTAGTAGCGTAATATCTGTCATTTTGTCAGATTCCTTTTATGTACAGATACTAATTGGGGTGCATGAACTTATTAATCACGTTTCTGAGGTTCTAGGCTATTTCTGGAGTTTTAAAACAGACAGAGGAGCCCCAGGCAGCTTTGGAATGTAATTGTGCTTTTAAAGTGGCAGTAATGCGTGATTGCTGTATGTGCAGATCTGAAGTTAAGAAGAGTCTCTGGGGAAACCACATCACAGGTTCCTGCCAGGAAACATCACACATCACAGCATAACTCTGGTGAAAGTAACTCTGTAATTCCAGACTTTCTTGCATTTTAATGCAGTTTTGAGGAACAGTTCTCCAGGCTTCCTGAAGGACTTTCAAAGTCTCTCATTTCCAATCCAGTCCCTGAACCTAACCAGTTTCAGGGGAATGTTTCTGCTTTTTAAGACACACAGAGACCTACGTATGAATCATTCAAACAAAACAAAGTAAATCTAACTTATGTCCTGAACCTAGATGATCAGGCGGTGATCAGTATACTGGTGGCACTGAATGCTGAGGGGTTGGAACGCCTTTATCTAGGCTCCTCGTATCTTTAGATACTTTGCAGTCTGTCGCAGTAAAACATTCGTTTCCATTTTTTCATTTAATCTACTCAATATGCTAAAGATAAGACAGCATGACAGGTAGAACATAGTATTTTCCACCAACAAGGCGATAGAAAGAAATTACTTTTTTGCTGTACTGGGAATATATAGTATGTTCTAAGAGATTTTGCTGAGGAAGATGATGACTACTGCAGCACATAGAACAATGCAGTGTGTAAAACAAAAAACGCCACAGGCATATTACTATGATTTTAATAGAGAAGTTATCAATAACCCAAGTTATATGTCTCAGCCTGAAAGCAGCTTCTGCAGCTAACATGGTTAACAAGAAGTGAAAGTCAATAGCCTGTAATCAGAAGGAAGCAAATTACATGTCAAATTCAGAATTACTGCGAAATGCACTGATTATGCTCCTGTCCTGAGATCTCCAGCAAATTAACTGTCAGGACTCTGAGGTAAATGTGGCAGGAGGAGCAGTAACAGAGGCTGAACCAGCCAGAAAATGGGCTTCCAAGATAATTCTTGATTATGTAAAGAATAATTTAAAATACATTAAAGAATAATTTTAAACAGTTTATACATATAATATCACTGATTCTTTTGTGCATATTTATTTACTCATGTATTTGTTTGTTCATTTGTGTAACGGCATGATGGTTGCCGCAAGTAGGGTTAAAAGGTTTAATGCAAAAAAACAAGAAAATAAACAAAACTGAGCACAAAAACATGGCAGAATCAAAAACACAAGAAAACCAACACAACTAGCTGCTGGCCTAGTGGTGAGATAGTTGGTCCTGTGATAAAAAGTTAATGGGTTCAAATCCCAGGATTGCTAGTGGCATCACTGAGGCACCCTTAAGCAAGGCACCATCCCCTGTTGGTGGCAGCCTGCTTCACCTGGGGAATGGGTTAAATGTTCATGCAAAATGACAAAATGCTGAGGAGCAGGGAGAGCATTATATTTTTTATTTGTAGAAGACTGAGGATGCTGAGGAGAGACTCTGACAGTGTTTGGAGGAAAATGCTGAGGAGAGACTCTGAGTGTATTGGGAGAAGGATGCTAAGGAGAGATTCTGACAGTGTTGGGAGAAGGATGCTGAGGAGAGACTGAATGTGTTACTAGGAGGATGCTGAGGAGAGACTCTGACAGTGTTTGGAGGAGAATTCTGAGGAGAGGCCTTGAGTCTTTTGGGAGAAGGATGCGGAGAAGAGACTCTGACAGTGTTGGGAGAAGGATGCTGAGGAGAGACTCTGACAGTGTTTGAAGGAAAACGCTGAGGAGAGACTCTGAGTGTGTTGGGAGAAGGATGCTGAGGAGAGACTCTGACAGTGTTGGGAGAAGGATGCTGAGGAGAGACTGAGTGTGTTACTAGGAGGATGCTGAGGAGAGACTGAGTGTGTTACTAGGAGGAGGCTGAGGAGAGACTCTGACAGTGTTGGGAGGAGAATGCTGAGGAGAGGCAATGAGTCTTTTGGGAGAAGGATGCTGAGGAGTGTCTCTGTTTTGGGAGCTAAAGTAAGAGGAGAAGAGAAAGTACTTGTAGGAGGTTTATGGATGTAGTGAGGGAGGACAGGCAGGCAGTTAGTATGAGAGAGAATAACAGGAAATGGAGACAGTTGAACTGCTGTTGCGACCACTTATCAGGAGCAGCTGAAAGTAGAAGATTTATATGCTTTTTAATTTGTTAATATATTTACTATTCCTGTAAAGCACATTGAATGACATTTGTGTATATTAATGGGCTCTATAAACAAACTGAACTTAACACTCAGCTGTCTGCACTGGTGGTACCCATGCATTTGCATTAAAAACAACTTTCATAACCCTAAAAAAGGGACCAATATTGTCCCTCAAAAGAAATGAACAAATCCTTAAGTCTCTGAAATAATAGCTTTATATATGCCACGTGCAACACAGGGAGGGTGGACAGAGATTCAGAAGTACAAGAAAGCAAAAAGAACTTTAATCTAAACCAAAGTTTGAAGAAAAACAAAGGCATAGGGAACTAAAATAGAGAACTGTCTTTTCCCTTAGGGACTGAAGGTCTCTCTCTTGCTTTAAACTTGGAACGGAGTAGACGTTGCTCTGTATTTGAGAAGAACCCGATGCAGTTTACTCATATCCAGGAGTCACGAGGAACACAGGGGTCTGACTTACTGTGCTGTGTGGAAGCCACAATGAAGAGTTCTCCCCCAACAGCTTTGGCAGTAACGTGTTACAAAGGTAACTAATTACTGTAATGCATTGAGTTTTGCTGTAATGCAGTAAGGTAAGTTATTACAGAACAAAATCTGCTAATATTTTCCTCGGTACAAATGTCAGTAATGCGCTTTACAATGCATTTTAAAACAGAAAGAAGTTTTTTTTTTCTCCTTCATATAAATTCGCCAAAATCGAAACGTCCTTGCAAAATGTTTCACTTCTTGTAGTCAAACAGAGAGAAGAGTAGGGTGACATCCTCTTTTCCCCAGACATGTCCTGTTTATGAGACCTGCATCCCACATCCGGCTGGAATTTTAGAAACCTTCGGGATTTTGAGCTGCCTATACATTCGACATCTCTCGTAACCTAAAAGACCAGAATGGCCGTCGGCCCGAGATGCATGCGGCCGAGATGCGCATTAAACATCTAACACCCCAGGGCCACGGCCGAGCTGGTAAAGAACGTCTGCGCTAAGGTGTCCTGTTCTTCACATCCTACAATTGATCTAATGTCAGATAGTACTGTCACTGGATGTGTTATGAGCTAATTGAGCGTCATGAGTTTATATTTCCTCGGCCAGATCCATATTTCCATTTATTTTGGTGAGAGTAACTTAAAAGTAATGCAATACTAGTGTAAGGCCACACATTTGAAATACGATAATATTGTCATGTAACGAATTACTTTAAAATGACAGTAACAAGCAATAAATAACACATTACAGTTTTAAAGTAACGTGCCCAACACTGTCCCCCAAACAGAGAACAGAGAGGGTGAAGATGAGGGTTGAAACAGGAGAAAGCACACAAGAGCCCATAAGAATTCAAGGTGCAAAACTCAAACTACTTAGAACAGAGGAGAACACACCTGAAACAACAAGTGGGTGCAACCTCATCAGTATGGAGCGTGGAGGCTCACGCCATTGCAGGTGGGCTTCTAGGCACCACACCCTAAACAAACCAACACATGGAAGAGGGCATGAGATGGGAATCCTCAGCTCAAGAGTTTTTGTGGGGACTAATTTTTTCACTCCAAACTCTGACCACATCTTAATCATTGAATTATGTGGAACTTTAGAAAAGTTGGTGGAGGTCGGCTTTAAATGAATTGTTGAGATTTAAACTTATATAAGCCACAGGACTGAACCTGGTCCCCCAGCAATGGGGCGAAGAATGAAGGTCTTTCATTAGTTTAGAGTTTTTTGTAAGCAGTGAAGGAAGTCTGGCAGCCTCTGAAGTCAATTACATTTGGCAATTGAAGGCCCCAGAGAGATGAGTGGTCTAATAACTGAACAGCGTGTGAAACTATTAATAGGACCTCGATAACATGGAGGAAAAGGTGCGAAAGCCCCATCAAAGTCCAGGGCTGCTATTTTCCGGAGACAAGAAGATGAGGAAAAGCTGACTTGGGGTGTGAATTTGAATTCCAGGAGTGTGTCTCTATGGCCTGACCAGCATGAAGCCTAGAATTAGCACTGATGTGTCTATCAGGGCTAACGCAAGTTCAAAAAAAGGGTGCGACTGGCGCATGATCGATGGGTGATTCTGTGACACTTGGCTGGTACCATCCCTGCATAGCATGTGGACGGAATCATGATTAATGTTTCTCGCTAAGCACACCACTAGCAGAGCAGCTTTTGTCCTCTGTATGTCCTACCTAAGACAACAAAACAAACCCAGGGGAAAAAAACAACAGAAAAAAACAGTTATGACTTGTCTGCACGCATCAGAAACTCGTTAATGATAGGCTGTCATCACGGTTTGTTTTGTTCCGAAATGGTTTTTGCACAAAATCCCAAGTGGGCTCGACCAAGTCCTGTCAAAACGGAGATGTGCTGCACCCACCTAAAGATGGCATTGCTTTTCAAATCCAACAAAAAAATAAAAAATAAATAAAAAGACAGCGCTCCAGGCGAAGCTGTGTAAGGGCGACCCCTCCGTCTTCACGGCACACCTAGCAATGTTTCAGCCCGGATCGTTCGAGTAAACACGCCGTTAAAGGCAATCAGGAGTGACATGGTATGCTGTCTGAATGCAGAAGGGAGCCAAGCTGCATGTAGCTGCAGAGCAAGGCCTGAAGAACAGCGCACTCTTCGCCCTCTCCGAGTGATAGGAAAAACCCAAACTGTCCCCAGCTTACCAAGAAAAGCCAAATATATTCAGTCAGAACATATGTGGTGAAGTAATTTATTCAACATCTCAATGAGTGTAACAACCATTCCATACCAATATCTGTTAAATCCCTACACAAGCACATCATTCTGCTTTATGAGCAGTGATCACCTGAATCAAATCTTATTTAATGAGAAAAAGTATAAAAACCCTGCTGCAATCCACACGCTCCTCTTGCAGTATGACCAGTTAAATGGCAAAACCCTACTAGAAGTTTGTGAAAGGTAATTATTGGCTTTTTGTTTAAGAGCGAACAAGAGATCCGTTTTCTTTGAGGTATTCAAGTTCTGTAAACACTGCTTCATTTCTCTTATTTGGGTGTATAGTCTTTTTTCTTAAAAATTATGCTTTAAAGTTAAATATTTTTATTTATTGTAATATTGTCAAGTCAAAGCTGTTCAGTTTAACATTCGCAGCTATAAAAGATACAACCTGAGAAACTGAACATTCATGTCTCTTATTTTATTTCCAGAGCTGTCTCTTCAAGGTTCAAGGTTACTTTATTGTTATCAGAGTGTGATGAGACGTTTCTCCACAGACAACAGGGCAACACCTAGCATCCAATGCAAGTGATGACAGAAACGATACATTCAATAGACAATAAAATTATGTACAGTAGAGTAATGTAACAGTACAGTTGAACAGTATGTAAACCTTCCAGAGTGACCAATATTGCACCATAAGTGTGATTACTACACAGAAGGCAGTTAGCAGCATTAAGCAAAGTGCAAGGAGTGACAGAAACAATACAGTAAATAGACAATACAGCAGTGTAACAGATGTGTGAATGGGATGTAAAACTTTCACAGTACAGTAAGTAGACAATGCAGCAGTAAGCGTGCTGTATCTCTCCAAACATTTGAATATGTAAATGAGGCCAGTAGTTCATTAAGCAGGAAGCTCACTCTGTCATTGACTCCAGTTGGAAGGTGTGATGTGTAATTATTGCACAGGAGGCAGTTAGCAGCATTGAACAAAGTGCAAGAACTGACAGAAACTATACAATAGATAGACAATACAGCAATGTAACAGTACTGTGAATAGGATGTAAACCAGAGACAATGAAAAAAATAGACAAAACAACCATTAAACAATATAGCATGAACATTCCAGAAAGACCTTTATTACACTGTAAATATGATGCTGCACAGGAGACAGTTAGCAGCACTGAACCTCACTGAGTGAGTGTAAATTAAAGCTGATCAAATTAATTAACAGGGCATAAGTGTGCCTGCTGTGGCTGTAAACCGATGGTAAATTGCAGGTGCTGTTAAAAGTCCAGAGGGTAATGTGAGAGGTATTAAAGAATAAAGTGCAGAGTCCATAAATTGGGTGTGAACGGTCTCACGCGATGTTACTGGTGCTGTTACGACAGCAGGTTTGGTGAATGGGAATGTGGATGCTTCAGTCATGTTAATGGCTTTTGCTATTACACTATTACATGTAACTATATATATTATCATACAGTATTTTATGTCTTGTGCCAATGCAACGGTGGCGCTGGGGTTAGCGCTGTTGCCTCACAGCAAGAAGGTCCTGGGTTCGACTCCTGGGTCGGGCGCAGAGTCTTTCTGTGTGGAGTTTGCATGTTCTCCCCATGACCATGTGGGTTTCCTCCCACCACCAAAAATGTGCATGATTGTGGATAAGCTGATTGAGCTCACTGAATTGCCCCTAGGTGTGAGTGTGTGTGTGTCCCTGGGACGTGCTCGTGACCGTCCAGGGTGTAACCCACCTTCGCCCGTAGCAGCTGGGATAGGCTCCGAGTGTACCTAATTGAGCACCTGTACATATAATGCATTATTGTTAATGTTATACTCCTTTAGGAGAATAAAGTTTTTCACAACATTACATATCTCAAAACTGCCTGGCATTGGGAGTTTTACATTTCTGATGTTGTAATTGCAGCCTCATTTCTGTGGCAATGAAGTTTTTTTTTGGATCTTATGGTTTATCTGAAGATCACATTATCTGAGACAAATAAAGATCAGAGTGGTGAAAGAAAAGACAGAGCATTTTAGAATCTGAAATTGGGATCGGGGTGAGATTAGAGGAAGGCTGAATGTAAGACATTCATGTCAAAGTGAGCTCAGTTATGTCTAGGAGAAATAGGCTAGATAAGGAGAGTATTATTTCGAATTGTTCTTTCCTCTGGGAATATTTGTTTCCCTAATAACCAGGCATGGGCAATTCAGGTCCAGAAAGCAAAAAATCTCTCCAGGGTTTTAGTTCAAATTACCTGGATGCTGTTGATTGGAGCTAATCAGAGAAACCAGGTGGCTGGAATGAAATCCTGGATAGTGTTTTCACTTTCTGGACCTGAATTGTCTATCTCAGCTAATGATGATAGCTCCCACCCCGCAGCACAACAAATGAGAAGCCTCTTCCCATTTAGAGTAAATGATCAATGTTGAACTGCCTGCTTAATGAACTACTGACCTATTTTATTTTTAAAAGACTTGGAGATAATATGGAGGTACAGTGATTTATTGCACAATTAATTTATAAAATTACAAAAATGTAAATATAAAAAGTTAGTTTAATTCTAATAATTCAGTATTTATTCTGACCCCTGTTCCTAATCTGAGCTCTCTTTGTCCAGTTTTCTTGTAATTCCTCAAAATGTCTTTAGGAATAGTTCTCCAGGCTTCTTGAAGGACTATCTAAAACTCTTCTTTGGATTTTGGCTGGTTCTCTCCCCTGCTTCAGTAATGTTCTGGGGTTTGAGGATGCCAATCCATGATAGTGTTCCATTGTGATTTTTTCTATCTAGGTGCTTCGACTGTACTTACAGTGTATTTGGATTGTTATCAGGCTTAAAAAATAAGCCGTTGCCAATCAGATGATTTTCAAATGGTACTGTGGGCTAATAACGTTTGCACAATACTTTACTTTTTTTTTTTAACTGAGGAAAAAATCAAAATCTATTTGCATTGCTGAAATCAGGAACTGCCTTGAAGCCTGAATTTCTGTATTTCAGGCTATATAATTGTCATATGGTGTCAGAAACTGCATAAGCTGGTCAATTACAGATCTCTGAATATGTTCACACAATTTGAGGCAAATTTGAATCAATATAGTATGAATTGCGGATGAGGATCATATATAAAATATTCAACTGAGCCTTTGTGGATCAATATAGTTTGTAAAATTAAGAATGAAATAAAAAATACATAATGTGGCCTGCTGTTAGTGTAATGCTAATTCTTGGGGTATATTTTATTACAATAACCTTGTAGTTTCAGTGCAAAGCAAATGCATGAACCGTATCTTGGCTTATGCATTACATTTGGGATAAGGGGGAGAGTGTAAATGAGATTTTTCTTTAAAAAGCACTCTGTCAGCAGCACAGCAGAGCTTAGCAAATGTCACCTGCAAATTCGAGGAGCTTAATCCAAGACCCCATCAACCTGGGGAGGAATGTAGGCCCCATCTAATAAATTAACTCTAAATGAAGCTAAGGGCGTCCTGACTGCAGACCTGATTTCGCCGACCTCCGGTTAACCCTCTGAGCGAGTCATGTCAAGCTGCACCCCTCTCTGACGGAAAGAACGAGATCCTGGATGAAAACGTATTTATAAAAGGCCTTGTCATGTCATAAATGTGTGCACACGCTAAGCACTGGCATTGTGAGGTTAGCATGCGTTAGTGTTAATTTTGTCACCTACTTTTAATTTCGTCTTAGTCTTAGTCTTGTGACGAAATGTGCTTTTTAGTCTTAGTCATATTTAGTCATTGAAATATC
>JBBMFX010028006.1:0-12129 GCA_037832545.1 Rhabdalestes septentrionalis | reverse complement strand
AACATATCTAACCAAAATATGAGCTGGTGATGTAGTTTCGTGTTTCTTGACAACCTAGCTTGAAACGTGTATTTATTCATCCTTAATACGATAACACTTCCACGTCCCAGGCATCCACATTATAGCCTTTGAACAATGCGTGAATGACTACAGACAAGGTTTTTTCTGGTCAGTGGCGAAATGACTTTCACTTCTCATAAAATAGCAAATTCCCGCTATACGCCTCACCACACCCCTTCTTTTCAGTGACACGCCCGACCCAGCGCAATGCCATCTGCTGTAATGACAACGTACATTTTTGCTGGAAAAAATTTACGATGCGCTCGCACAAAATAGCAATGATGGGTTGCGCCAGTGACGAACGCATGGTGCGCTGTGTGCAGTATCGGGGCCTAAATGTTAAATCTAAATCTAAATATTAACTCTAAATCTAAATGCTATATCTCAAATGTTAAATCTAAATGTTAAATCTACATCTACATCTTAAATGTTAAATCTAAATTTTGCTTTCACAAACACATGAGATATGATAATTGACCACGCCCCATGATAACAATTGTCTGGTACTTGTCAGGGGGCTTGACTGAGTGCTGTGATATTCCCTCACCAACATGGAGGACTTGAATGTACTGATCTTAAAGAAAATGTTAAATATGAAGCATATATCTGGCATTTTGAATATCAAACTTAAAAGTTAGATAGGACTCGGTAACATCTTTTTTACGGGCCCTCGTTTAACAAGATAGCCCCGGTGAACAAAAATATTATCCGAGAACTTTTCACCTCACTCGGGTACAGTACTTTATTCCCCCACGGAAAATACTCGCGTCTTTTCTAGACGGGGCAACCACTAATCTCCAGGAAAATTCCCATTTAAATAGGGCTCAATGAGAGCCTTCCAAAGACCCCTTGTTTGCGGCGAGTCGGAGTTATTAAGACGAAGATGATCGCTTTGGACAAAAGTATAGGGAAACAACGGTTTTATAACTCTGGATCCACGGGGCTATTATAGAAAATGAGGAGTCTTTGGAAAGGGTTCAGTGAGCCCTATATAACTGTGATACTTCACATTTAGAGTATGAAATATTTTTTTCATATTTATCGTTTAGATTTGAGATCATTCAAGTCAAGTCCTTCATGTTGGTGAGGGAATATCACAGCATTCAGTCCAGCCCCCTGCTAAGTACCAGCCAATTGTAATCACAGGGCGTGGTCAATTAACATATCTCGTTTGTGAAAGCAACATTGAGATTTGATTTAACATTTAAGATTTAGATTTAGATTTAATATTTAGATTTAACATTTAAGACTTAGATTTTCATTTACATTTAGATTTAGATTTAACATATAGATTTAATATTTAACATTTAGGTTTAACAAATTTGATTTAGATTTAACATTTAGATTTAACATTTAACATTTAGATTTAACAAATTTGATTTAGATTTAACATTTAGATTTAACATTTAACATTTTGATTGAACATTTATAATTAGATTTAACATTTACATTTAAGATTTAACATTTACATTTAGATTTACCATTTACATTTAACATTTAGAATTAGATTAAGATTTAACATTGGAATTTAGATTTAACATTAAGATTTAACATTTAACATTTAGATTTAGAAATAACATTTAGATTTAGATTTAACATTTAGATATAACATTTAACAATTATGCAGCCAGAAAATGGACCAAAAGCTAACAGTGTTTTTTTTAACACATTTAGCTCGAAATGTGTGAAAATTGTGTGAACATTGTGCTAAATTATGAAAAAATGACACCTCTAAATTTGTGTAGCTGTTTTTACAAATGGCACCCCATACCAAATGCTCATTTTTGGGTACTGATGTTGCCAGCCCCCCATTCCTATCTTTTCAAAATGGCTGCCATCAACACTAGCATGTTTTATGTTGGAAATAAAGATAAGCATGATAATTATATTTTAAAATGTTTTTTAATGATGTTTTGGATTCATTTCCCAAAATGAACATCTAATAAGTAATTTGAGTAAGTTTTCAGAGCTTAGATTATTTATTTTCTCAGTGCGAATGACTAATTTATTAATGTGTACTGCAGTGCACGTCAGGACTTAGTATTTGTTTTTATTTCACTTTTTTTCTAACACAGTCTTTCACAGAAGCAGAGAGGATTCTTAACATAATCAGTGAGGGAGATTCAGACTTGGATCTCTCTGAAGATGAGAGTCCATTGACTCCAGGAGAGAGTGAGATCCCATATGATGAACCAGATGAGGATGAGAAAGATGCAGATGATGTAAATAAAGACACAGGGCCAGCTGAAGTGTGCAGCCATCCTATCTGTGCCAAAACCAACCTGTAGGCATTTGAGAATTTTGATTGTGAGCAAAAAAGTAAGGATAGCATAAAGACATTTGTTCCAGTAAATAGATAGATGGATAGTTAGATAGATACTTTATCGATCCCCAAAGGGAAATTTCAGTGTTGCAGTAGCTGTAATAAAATGTTACAAAACAGTTTAGAAAAACACAAATAAAAAAGAGTAAAACTGTTGTAAGTGAACTATTCCAGATCGTCTAGATAAATATTCATTATGTTAATTCTGCTAGATTGCGTTTTAATAAATTATTTTTCTATGTCTTATATTCATGCCTGTGTTGGAAAACAAATAATTGAAGATGATGGTACCCCAATGGGGCCATAGTGGTTTGAGCCCACACCAGTACTTCCAGCAGCACATTGATGAAAAACTAATGGAAAATATGGTGCTGTCCACCTGCCTGAAATGGTTGACATTCCACTACCTTTCAGGTGCAGAATGCCTGGGTACAGTAGCAAGACCTATGTCAGATGTGTGAAGTGTCAGATGCTCCTCTGTGTCTCCAAAAAATCACAGCACTTCCTCAGATATCACAAATTAATGAAAACCCAGTGTAATTAGTAATTATATTATTATTAGTAGTAGCAATTAGCTTTTCTATGTAGTTTTTATGCAAATATGTTCAATATGTTTTTATATCCTGCCCACAAAGCTTTCAGCTGAGTTTTCAATTTTCATAATAAGCTCTTGAATTTTAGTGATCTTTCACACTAACGTGAAATCCTGTTGTGCTCTCAAGTGCACATGTTGTAAAATGTAAACAAAATTAGGTACAAACAATATAATATTTCTTACCACCCCAACTCTTGATATATATGAAAAAAAATCATAATCAAAATATTTTTTTCCCCTGGGTCTCAGAAGGACATCCAAACTTGACCGGACCTGACACAAGCAAGCTGAATATTTTCTAAATACAAAAGTCTAAATATACACATCAGGTTCAAATCAGGTTTTTATTGTATTCTGACAGCACACTGTCCACTTTTTACTTACAGGTTTTAGGTTGTCATTCCATTTCCCCTTACTTTACTTCTCCTCTCAACATTAATTTTCTTCAAACAATGTTTTTCTTGAACACCAGGGTCACATTCTCATGAGAAAGAACAGGAAATAAAACAGCAAACTGATGCATTAAATTACAATTTAGTGCTGCCAAAGGAGTGTTACAATGTTATTTAATTTTATATGTAATATTTTCTATGTAAGGAAATATGTACAGAGAGAAATATACAGTGGGGCCAAGAGCTGATAGTGGCAAAGAACATGTTTACTGTATTTCTCATAAAGCTTGCGGACGGTATAGCACACAACCACGGGTTGGAAGAGTAAAAAATGTTAAAAGAGGAGAAATTAAAAGAGAAGAAAACAGGTAAATACAGGCAGAAGATGCACAAAAGACTGATAAGAAGGGTGAAGACATTAAAGGGAAGCCTGAATTGTGCAGTGTCAGAGTAAGAAAAGTTGGAGGGGAAAATGGAAAAACAGCAAGGAAATGTTTGAATAAATGGAGTGAGAGATAGGGCAAATGTAAAAGAGACAAAAGAAGGAGAAACTGAAGAGGAGTTCCTTAATAAGCCTCAAACAGATACCTCCAAAGCCCCACTTCCTGGCAGTTGCTCATTTGGAAGGAGGCTTAGATGTAACTTTAAGCTTCTAAAGATCAGAGAAGGGCTACAGGGCTCCTCTAGGTACTTCCAGTGAAACTCTGCAAAATATCTTTTCTTGGCAGGTTCTATCATCATTATGCCCAAAAATAAACATACATACACTTCAGCTTTAATTACTTCATCACCGCTGCTGCCTCCGAAGTGTCACTTATACAGAAACACCCCCAGCTTTGACAGAAATGCAGATATTGTATGTGACAAATAAAATCTGAATCTGAGATCTGTGTGTCCAACAGTAGCCCTGAGCGCTAATGAGTGAGGACCTTCGGTTAATTTATTAGCAATATGGTTAACTCAGTACAGGATCATGATGTAATCATAACATCAAGGGTGCCTGAAAGCGAGGGAGACAGTTAGAGACTGAGAGATAAAGAGATGATTATGAAACGTATTTTATTTCTTAAAAACAATCTAGCTATCAATCTCCGTTTCTTTCTGTGACTTTTTCTTTGAGGTAGGTAAGTACCTTGCCCCATGCTTTGGGAAAAAGTGTCATTTGCATTTAGAGAAGGAATAATTAATGAAAATGTAAAAATATATTTCCTTAAATGGACTGAAAGATCAGTGAACACCTCAAAACAGACAGGCTTTGTGAAAAGAAACCAAATACTGATAGCATTCTGTGCTGGACTAGGAGCATTTTGATCAAATGAAAGCTGCATGGGTCATGAATACACCTCAGTTTCGTCATTTTGCACCTTCTGGATGAGGCCAGGGTGTAAGCTGATTGTCCATGCATGCTGTTTCTGAAAACTGGCTGTTTCTGAAACCACATGCTGTGTGTATGTGCTTAATTCTGCACAGATTTCCCCCTCATAGGACACTGTCTTTGAATTCCATGTCAATTAAACAGGAAACCCCACAAACATAGCCCAAAACAAGAGTGGCTTTATTATATAAGAGAGAGACTGACAGCAACAGGCCACATTTTGAGGAGCTTGTGTTTGTTACAGTCAGCTGTACAATTGCTGGCATGCTGCATCCTTGGTAAAGATCAGTTAAAAAAGAAAAATTGTAATGAAAAGTGAACATACTTCATATAAGTAACACGGATAATACTTTATATAAAGATGACTTTATATAATGGTATTACTGTCGGGTACAGTTATAGTAGCAAACCTACATTCACATGATGTGTTCACTACACTTCAGGAATATCAGAAGTTGGACACAGCTGTGTGTGCAGTATATTTACATTTCCACTACTGAATGATTTTTCAAATTGAGGAAACCACTGACTTTATGATAAATTGTACAAGCTATTTATATTGGCTTGTGCACATTTTTTTGTAAAGTTTACACCAGCAACTTTCAAAACTGGCAAAAAAAACATTTTTAACTCGGATTCCTCATTTGGGCATACCACCATCTACAAAATGAAACACATTCTCCTAGATCTGGGATGACCCTATTGATGTAGCTGATGTAGATGCACACAAATACGCACACATGTGGTACAAGATAGTAAAGAAGGCAAAAAATGACGGAATAAGAAAGATCATGCAGATCAAGTGTATGCTGAAAGTCACTAGAGGTATTTACTATGGATTTGACTGAAGCCATCTGCCAAGGTCATTTGGGTCACTCTAAGAATCCTGTTGGTTAACGCTGGCCCTGTAGAATGATGCTGGCTGCTTGCCCAGTGCAGTTAACATCAATTACCCAGCAGGAGAAGCTGAAATATCCCTCCACTAAGTGCATAATCCAGAACAAAACTGATGGTTGGGCTGTTGTTGACGTACTGTTCTGTGTTGTACCATCGTTCCATCTCACAGAGTGGCTCAGTGGAGGATGAGTGTCCATTTTAAGCCTCAGTTCCTCAGTGCAACACATGCTAACACATGTAAATTTTACATTCAATTACCTCGGAGTGCAGCTTATCACATAAACTCATGAGGCACAGGGTTTAACAAGGCATACTGAAATAAGAGCCATCGACATGCACAAGATAAAACAGAAAACAAGTTCAAGAGGTGTCGCTAAAGCCAGTTCTTTCTCATCAAAACATTCCCTAAGGGTTTCATTTCAATCTGGATATGAAAACTATTTGTTTATTAAAACATTAAAAGCACCAGACTAATATTGGGGTGGTGCCCTACATGTCACTGAAGGTGTGTCCTGAGATCTGGCATAAAGCTTTGTGCCCTCATTTAGACTGATTTTGCACATCCCATGGATCAGAGGCGTCAGGTGAACCAGGTGTTTCTAAACAGGGAAATCACCTAAACGTGCTGGACAACGACCTTCCAGGACTGGAGTTCCACACCTTTGCCATAGATGGGGGGTCAGATTGAGATCTGGGCAATTTGGAGGCTAAATAAACATCCTGAGCTCTTTATAATGATCCTCAAACCCTTCCTGAGCAATTTGTCTCATGTGGCAGGGCAGGTTATCCTACTATAGGTGTCAGATCACACCACCTTCGATCATTGCTTTACTTTTGATTGTTAACTTAGTAATGCAATATTTCATCATTTTCATTTTGCAGATTGTGCATCTCTTAATGTTGTTCTTAATACCAGATTGTCATAAACCTGACTTTTCATAAACTTGAACACATACCCTAAAGATGATGGAAAACAAACATCAAAGTCACCGTTGAAGTACACAAATGAACAGTCAGGTATATGAGTGATCAGAATTAATGCAGGCTAATTAAAGCTCGAACAATTATTTCAATATCTATGGGACTACACAGATTAAATAAACATGCTTCACATACCATGCAGGTTTGTGCTAAAATGTATTACTGGGATTTGTGTGCAGTTTCTGCAAAATTTTATCCTGCTTTGCTACAGTCATTATGAAGGAACCCATTGAAAAATTGTAAACGCCACCTATTTAATGTGATTATAAATCAATAGAGGCCTGGACTGAGGGGGGGAATCTCCAGTCAGTTTGAGAAATGTGGCAGAATGTATCAACAAATATAAATCTTAGGAAGTAATGAACAAGGATATGAAAATGATGTTCAAGATCATTAATTCACAATGGATGTGATATTAGGCTATAAAAATTATGGCATTCCTCTGTAGTGTTTGGCAAAGATGTACCACAGCCACACTCCCCTTACAATTTAGATCTTTCTTTTAGGAGACTGGACCAAGAAAAGTAGATAAGTGAAAGATCTTAAAATGGCAAACAGTGTTTAAACAAATTTCACATTAATATGTTTGTGTTTTAGACTGTAAAAGAATATTCAGGTGAAGAAGGGGAGCTCATTATCAGATAATGGATTGAGAGACAAGCAGAGAGAGTGGGATGGTTCACCACTTTATTTCCATAAACTATAAACTGCCATAACCCTATATGACTTTCACATTAACTACTGAAATACCTCACCAAGTTGTGAGTCCTGGTGGAATTTGATGTTCTTCTACTAAATTTATCGTATTGCTGTGTTAACCATGGGTGTGATGGTTAAGAGTGCAGACCAGGGAGAGAAAATGTTTGTGTGTTAAGACCCAGGACCTTAAAGCATTCAATAAAGATCCAAAGTGTAGTCTCTGTCTGTGGGAGTTTCTCTTTCATTGCATGAACCAGGAAATTCAGAGGGGTAAAAGGCACAAACTTTACTGTTTGACCAAAATAAATACTGTTTTTACCCCGGGGGGCCACATACTGCTAGCCCTGTACATCCTAAATTATGGCTGTCTGGGCCAATTTCATTGAAACACAGAGCTATTAATAAAGGCTGCTGTGGGGTCTAAAGAGTTCATTTCTATAAGAGTTTTGTGGAAATTCTTTTTGGCTTTTGTAAGAGGGAATTGAAGTTAATTCAGTGGACAGTGTGATTAAAATGGACAAATGTCAGGATGTATTGAACTGACAGTGCCTTCACTGGACAATCATATAGTAAAAGATTCTTAAAGAGAACTTGTAAATGATAAATGGAATCCCCCAGTTAGCCCATTCAGGAATAAAAGACGTGCGTGGAGTCCACGTATGGCAAACCCCTCTAGCATCATAAAATGATTTCATTTGGAAACGACGAGTTGGAACACACTGGCCACCGCCGCAGCCCCTGAACCAAGAGTGTGGTTCCTTTGCAGCGGAGTAGGTTAATAGCCTTAAGTGGTGCAGTTTCAGACACAGCCTCTCAATGATCAATTTCACAGCGTCCATTGTGCTCTGCCCCCCGATAAGCAACATGAAATCCATTTGGCGACTTCTCCGTTTCCTCCCATCTCATTCGACACAAAAGACGAGAGCAGAATTACATCAGGGCTTTAATTGCTTGCGTTGCGTTCCTCTGGTGTGTAGTGGCCTATCAGCAAAGAAGACAGCACTTTCATTTGAGCTGTTGGAGGAGCGGCTGGAGGCTTGGAGATGAGAGTTATTGACGGAGATTGCTGGCTGCCATCCCTCAGAACCTCCAGCTGAATTGACTGACACAGAGCGAGCCAGAGCCGGCCATAATGAGTCATTTCCCGTGGCTGAAGTGCTTTCTGCACCTTCATTTGGCAAAGGAACGAATGGAGAGAACTCTCACAGCCAAACTGTTCTCACTGCTGATAATAAGAGGTTGCAGGCAGCTCAAACTCCAAATTCTCTCTCTAACCACAAAAGTACTTCATCAGCTGAGGCATGGTTGGTGTCTGAAGTTTAGGTCTGAATATTGTCCTTATGCCCTCAGACCAGCAGCCCCCCAATTTTTTGCGCCACGGACCAGGTTCATATGAAACAATATTTTCATGGACCCCCTCATCTTCCAAATCATTGAAGCAATTCCTAATTTCTGCTGTAGTGATGATTTCAAGGTTTTAAATAATCTACAATATTTAACTTTCTAATTTTTGGTTTCTGGCTCAAGCATGACCTCAATATTATAGTTCCTCCCACCTTCAAAATACTCACCATCTGAAATTTCTCAATCATTAGGCCAGAAATTCTTATTCTAATGACTAATGTGACGCAAATGTGAGAAGCAAGTACTCAAAAATCTGTGATTCAGTTCCATTTTTTTCATGTCCTTTTTGCCCTTCAAGTCCTTTTTACCCTTGAGCTTGAGCCTCTCAAATAACTTCTGTGCATGGGCCTGAACACCAGATAATCTAAAGGAGCATTAAACTTTGCATATCAAACATATCTTGGCTGATTGAATTTTAGGCTGAAGAGAAAATGTCGCAAATGAGATTTTTCACTGAACTGCAGCTTTAAAAATCCTATTCATGCATTATCCTACACCCCACTGGGGAGGTGTGTCACTGGCGTGGGGCGATTTAGAGAAGCCTGTGAAATAGGACTGGATTTGAGATTTCATAATCCGATTCTATTAAACTGGCCTAGCGGCTCGTCCCTGACACGATCAGTGTCGCCCTTCAGCTTAAACCGCAGCATAAATGAAGCCACTTACTAGATGTTTTTATTTGACTTTTTGTGGTGTGTGTGTTCCACTCACAGTGCAAATCGTTTTCAACAAAGGCACGCTGTCATCTGGCGAACGTTCATATATGTGTAATCTGTCTCCAGTTAAAGCAGATGTGGTGAATAGCTGCATTGTCAGAGGCCTGACAACCAAAACTTAAAAGAGCTCAGCATCAGTGTGTACTGTCAGCCAGGTTTGATTTATGATGTGCGTTTGTGTGGGTTTGAATCCTGATCCATTCGCAGGCTGACACACTGTTAAAAGCCTGGATAAAAACGGGTGGGTACATTTATTCAGCTACATAAATTCTAATATATTCGTACTTGGCCTGCATTATCATGATGGGTGATGATGGAGAGGGAGTCTAACCCACCCAGACTGAGAAAGAGAGAGACACATTATGCTTAAGTGGCTGTGTTGCTGAAATAAACTCACCAAAGGAAACTTTTGAAAGCATTAATTTGTAAAAAGCTAGATTTTCAGAGAAAGTGTTTCTGGTTTATTTTATAGTCTTTCTTAACAAACGTTTCATTGAAAATCACCTGAAACATTCAGTAAACGGCACATAAATAAATGTTCACTATTTAATACCGATGTTAACCTTGACTATTAGTGCTTCTAAGATACTACACAATAAAAAAGCACATCTTTTTTTGCTCACCTATTTGTTGTAGCTTATGAGTGTTAGGCTCACACCGATTTTTTATCATTCTAGATTTAAAATGGAGATTTATCAGCAAAACATACATTGTATAAATTTCATGTAGTTATTTTGTGATTTACACTTACACATACATATGGTACTTAACATAATATATATCTCCATATAACAATTTTACAGTGACTCTTTCAGAGCTCAGTCAGTGGGCGGTTGCTGTGTATAGTTTTATCCATCTGAAATGCCTCAATCAGGTTGCCTTTTACATCCAGCTAAATTTACTTGTGTGTGAATATTTGAGTCCATCACTCCCTAAAGATGTTGGTTAGGACACTTCAGCTCTTGAAATCATAACCAGTGGGAGAGCTTTTCGGACTGGATCTAACTAGATACCATGAAGAAAAAAAATCCTCATAGATCAATCCTAAAGATTTAACCTATTAGTTTCCAACCAAAATGTCACAATCAAGTATGAGAATTACTGTTTCTTAAGGCCTAGCAGGCCCAAAGGCTCCCACTGATCAATACCACTGACACAAAAAATCTATATTCTTGTGTGTTATCAGTACCAGCATAGTGCAAGAGACATTAAATCTCACAGCACTACTTGAGACATTATTAGGTAAAAAGTGAAAATAGAATACGTATATGAACAGAATATATTCTGTAACTTCCGGACTACAGAGCGCACCTGATTAAAAGCCACATGCTCTAATATTAGAAAGAAAATCCATTTTGTACTTGTACAAGCTGTACCGGATTATAAGCCGCATGTGTCTCACGTTGTAATATGTAATATTTTTAACTTACAAATGTTGTGGTAACATAAACAAATACATATTGCACATGGTTTTATTTTTCGAACAGTGTCTGTAACACGGCTAACTTTAAGTATATGTACGTATCAGTAACATACACATGTTGCTTCTGCTTTTGTGCAGGAACAACTTTCCATCTCCTAACGACGGGTAAAAATATACACAGTATATATACACTGCAACCTACCTGGAAAAGTAATTCATCGCCACCTTCATCTTCCTTATCTTCATCATAGGCGGGCCTTAGGGGGCCGTGCCCACCCTCGGACTCACTTGGGCTCGCCCTGGGAATACGAGCCTCCGGGATTAGCCCAGGGTTTTGAGCCTAAACACTCGTCATAGATGCGAGCGAGATGCACATAAAACATATCAACCTGAAAGGAGCCTATAAAATGTGTGCCTTCCCAAACGTCTGTCTGCAAATTCATGTCTGGCGCCGGGTATGGTTATGAGGCAAAACATGCATTAGCCGCACCGTATTATTAGCCACAGGCTTCAAAATTTGGGAAAAATTAGCGTCTTATAGTCCGGTATTTACGGTACTTAGACAAGTACACTATATGGACAAAAATGTTTGCAATTAGAATTACACCAACAGGCCTTTAATGACATTACATTTAAACAAAAATACTTTAATATGTTGTATGGAGTTGGTCCGTCCAAATGCTTGCAACCTTCCTGGAAGGCTTTACACATGATTCTGGAGTTTCTGTGGGAATTTGTGCCCAATTCATTCTGTTGAGTATTTATGAGGTCAGACACTTATGTTGAACGAGAAGGTTCATGATCTCGGTTCCTGTTCAAGTTCTTCCACACTAAACTCATCCAGCCATGTCTTTATGGGGCTTTGTGCACAGGGACACAGTCATGCTTAAATAGAAAATGTTCTTCGCCAAACTGTGTCCACAAAGTTGGAAGCATGGCATTTTGTCTTATGCTGAAGCATTAAGCTCGCCCTTCTCTGGAAGTAAGGTGTATCCCAAAACATTTGTCCATATAGTGTATATGAAGAGGTTATTCTGCCGCACTCTGCTCCTTGGTTGTGATGCTGACTCCATAATGGTGTCTCTATATGTCAAATGCCCTTTATGAGCATTATCCTGCTCCAGCATCTTGTTGAGCCTCTGCTTCCGGCACATTCCAGAACACTTTTAATTAGTCTGTCCTGCGATTTGCTGAGAGAGAGAGAGAGAGAGAGAGAGAGAGAGAGAGAGAGAGAGAGAGAGAGAGAGAGCCTTTTGGGTAGAGG
>JBBMFX010027996.1:0-12130 GCA_037832545.1 Rhabdalestes septentrionalis | reverse complement strand
CTGAGGCGAGATGAACATGGCGTGCTGAACTGAGGTGGGACTGGTGCGTTGAGGTGAAGCGAGACTGACGCGCTGAGTTGAGGTGAGACCAGTGTGATGTGTCGAGGCGAGGGAGACACGCTGAGCTGAGGTGAGATTGGTGCGCTGAGCTGAGGTGAGACTGGCGCGCTGAGGCGAGATGAGACTGGTGCGCTGAGTTGAGGTAAGACTGGCGTGTTGAGCTGAGGTGGGACTGACGCGCCGAGCCGAGGCGGGACTGGCGTGCTGAGGTGGAGTGAGACTGGCGCGCTTAGCTAAGGCAGGACTAGTGCGCTGAGATGCGGCGGGACTCACGCGCTGAGCTGAGGTAAGGGAGGCGCGCTGAGTCAGGACCAGGGAGGCGCGCTGAGTCGAAGCGGGGGAGGCGCGCTGAGTGGAGGCGGGGGAGGTGCGCTGACTCGAGACAAGGGGGGGGGTCGCTGAGTCGAGACAGGAAAGGCACGCTGAGTCGAGGTGGGGGAGGCGCGCTGAGTGGAGGCAGAGCTGGCAGGATGGGCTGAGGTGGAGCCGGCATGCTGGGCTGAGGTGGAGCCGGCACGCTGAGTCGAGGCGAGGGTGGTGCGCTGAGTCGAGACGAGGGCAGTGCACTAGAGCCGACATGCTGGGTTGAGGTGGAGTCAGCACGCTGGGTTGAGGTGGAGCCAGCACACTGGGCTGAGGTGGAGCCAGCACGCTGGGTTGAGGTGGAGCCGGAACGCTGGGCTGAGGTGGAGCCGGCACGCGGGGCTGAGGTGGAGCCAGCACACTGTGCTGAGGTGGAGCCGGCACGCTGAGTCGAGGCAAGGGAGGCGTGCTGAGTCTAACCAGGGGGTTCTGGATCCTCTCATCCCGGTCTCTGTTCCAGTGGAGCCCGGCATCCTCATCGTCCGACCTCATGTACCAGCTGATCCAGGGAGTGACAGTCGCGAGCCTCTCCGCAAACCAGTGGCTCTCCTGTCTCGCGAGAGAGAGGAAGGTGGGACTGGAAACCGAGTAGGTCGAAGGAGTAACCCCGTTCCTCTTCCTCCGAGTCGGTTTCATCTCGAAGTCGGGACCGCTCGCCGCGCGGTTGTCTGCGCCGACGGGCTCCTTTGGCCTTGGGGCCCAAGTGGCGGGACTTGGTGCCCTGTAGTGGGGCTCCATTTGGACGGGAACATTCTGTCATATAATCCCCGGGACAGAAAGCACACGGAGATCTATGGGTTGACATCAAGTGAGAATAAGCTTTATTTTTACACAAAACAGAACGAGTGGTAAGTATGTTCCCGTGAGGAGGAGTCCAAAGGGGGAATCCTAAGTAGTGCTGGGGAGTCTACGGGAACCTGTCAGGGGAGAACATAAATTCAGGGCAGGTGAGGACAAAATAACAGACAGGTGGTGACTAATTACAACACTGATGAGTCCATGAGGGGAGTTCGGGTGCAAGGTTCTAGCGACCATTAGTGGCCGCAGACCGGTACTGTGACACAAGCCAATAACTTAGACATCAATGGTCATGAAATTTGTAAAACTGACTGAACCAAACCTATGAATTAGGTTACCGTATATGACAGTTGTAATTTTTGATACACTTCGTTTCTCAAATAAACCCAGCCACCATTATCATCGCTTTTTCCAGCCCTCCACCCATCTGGAGGTCTGGATGGAGAAGCTAATACTACGGCTACAACTACTTCCAGCCCAAATTTTCCCCTCTCCTGCTGCCTCTAGCTCGTCCATCACCTCTCCTACAGACTCTACAACCACGTTCACCACTTCCACACGCTTTCCTGATGGACAAAGTGTTGAAATAAACGTGCGTTTGTGCTTCGTGATCCCTGTCGCTTCACAGCAGCGCTCCGAAATTGAACCAGGAGACGCGCGAGCATTTTTTCCAAAAGGAAAATATTCCCCTCCAGAGTCAGATTCGGCAAAAAACATTCACAAGGCATCACGGAACAACGTTTTATTAGCCATGTTGGCATTTTTTTCTTCCAAATCTCACAAGTTTCCTCGTGTGCTGTTTACTCGAAACTTTGAACAGGAAGATGATGTATTTTTGGTCTTGAATTGAAGTACTACATAACTAAACTAGTGGCAGGGCTCAAAGCATTAATTGCATTAAAAATATTAACGCATTATTTTTTTCTGTGATTGATTTATCTAATTAACTCGTTAAATTCCCAGCCCTAGTGGGAACCTGATTTTTTTTTCTAAATGAATGTAATGTGTTAGTAGTTGTTCTCTACATTTGTTTTGGATTGGGTGACAATATCCGTCAATTTTCTGTTGAAGTACGTGGTATACAAAATCATGGATGTTTGTTATTTTTTCTCACTAGAGGCACCATGTCTTATAGTTGTCCATTACTTACAGAATTTTAATGGTAGACAGAATATCCAATAACTTCAACACTGAAGGCTGAAAACCCAGGATAGTGTATATTCGCACTCTGTGACAAATTTGTACTCAAGTTTTACATCAGGCATACAAGGAGACATATTCCAGACGCTTCTTACTTGAATCTGCTGGTCAGAGCCATTAATGTTACACAAAGTTTCACAGAGTCTTTTAACATACAGTGTGAATCTTCAAGTGAATTGCAGTTTACCTTAACATGGTGAGTGGATGGGTTTTTAATGGCAGCTCCTTTTCAAGATTCAAGAGATTCAAGATCCTTTATTTGTCATGTGCATAGTTGTACAAGTAAAATGTGCAGTGAAAAATATCCTGAACCACTCCTTTATATGACTGTGCAAAAATAATTTAAAAAAAACAAGTACAATTAAAAAAATGTAATTAAAATAAATTTTAAAAACTGATCTAAAACGTAGTGAATGGGCCAAAATTCCCCCAAAATCATGTGGAAAGTTTTCAGAACAGTGGAAGCTAAGTATGCACACTCCATACAAATGTTTTTTAATGCAATGACAAATACAACAAAAAGTCGAACTTGGTATAACTGTCAGACATCCCAGTTATTTTGTCCATATAGTGCAAGTATGTGTTAGATCTTAGCTAGGTCACAGAGACGAAGTTATTTATAAATTGTTGCTGAAACGGGTTTGGCCTATTGCGACTCCAGTGTTGACTGTGAACAAACAATACAAAGCAGTATTTGCCTTTCACTCCCCAGAACAGCCTTTCCCTGCATGTTTTCACACTGTTCAGTTTATGCATATAGCTTTTTTTCCAGGCCAGGGATAGCTTACTGCTGTTTTCTCCATGAGAATGAGGAATTTTTATTTTCGCAGGCACATCCTGATTGCTGTTGCCAAGTGATGGATGACACCACAGAGATGAGGGAAGCTGACATATTGCTGGAGTCTGCAAGTGTCAGCAGGGGTGGGGGTTGGTGGGGGGGCAGGGGGTGTCATAGCCAACAGCTGTATAAGGAAATGCAATAAAGACAATGAATCCACAATTTCAGACCTCAATGCAGCAGAGGAATATAGAAAATTTGAAATAAAAAAGGAACCCTATGAAAGTGCTGTGATTTTTATTTTTGTTTTGGTTTTGTTTGTTCTGTTTTGATTCTTTGAAGACAGTGCACGAGCTTGACTGTGATCTTTGAGATAATGGTGCACTTTGCTCGGGGCTTCTGCAGAGATATATAAAAAGCGACTGCTATTCAAATGGGAGCTGGAGGTTTTGATTTCATTTTAATACCATGTCATTTCGAGTTCTTCTTCGAGATTATAAAGGAGAGGAGGGTGTTTGCTTTTTTTTGCACTGCCTCCAAACAATGGAATCAACATGTCTTCAAAGGAATGTGTTTTTCTGTTTATGATGCTTATTTATTTATTAGTTTTATCAGGCATCATCCCATAGGTGTTTTTATTTTATTTTATTTTTATCAAGTGCACTCCTTGTTGAAGGGAAGGACAAACAACAGAGTGGTGCTGGAGCGGCAAAAACTTCAAAGAGAAGTGACAGAAGAATCGATTAGGAATGGAATGCTGGAACCTAATGGAGCAGTGTAATTGATCTCATTTTTTTGGACGTGTTGCTGTTTACACCCTTTCTGATAGTTAGAAAAGAAGTAAATTATTTTCTCTCCACCACACCCAGACGGGGTTTCGGTGAGGCTGCTCAGACTCAAATGTAGGTGATGTTACTGTATCTTTGGCTCAAAGTCTGCGGCGTGGTGGGAAATTAAACAGATGCCTTCAGAGTCACTTTATTCATCCGGCGGCATAAAGATGTGCTGTCATAATCTGCTATTCTCCTGCTTTCTTAATCAACAACAGCAACAAGATTATTATTTCATTCATTTTCTGTAACTGCTTAGAACTTACTGGGGTCACAGGTACCCGAAGCCTATCCCAGGTATTAGGGGTGCAAGGCAGGGAACACAGGGTATGCATACACAACCTCCACTCACACACTAATGGGCACAGATGGGGGGTGGGGGTGGGGGGGTGTTCCCCTCAAACCTCGATGCATTCCCCCCTCAGATCTCGATCTGCCTCCCCCAAAGCACAGATGATGTAGTGATGTATATCATCCTCCTATTTGAGGGTCTATAACGTGTTATTTTGCACTTAAATCGAAAACCTGAACATAATTAGCATTCTGTTTGAGCTCATAGTTCCTAGAGGCACGTCTTATTGTTATTGTTCTGGGATCCCCCCCAAAGTCGCGCCCTCAAGTTCTGCTACTGCCAATCGCCTCCTCTGGCATTAAAAATGCTATCTGAGCCCCTACACACACTCAAACCTAGGTCAATTCAGAATCCACAATTCACCTGACATGCATATCTTTGGACTGTGGGACAAACTGGCCCACACTGCCATAAGGAAACCCTGCAAACTCTAGACCCACAAGGTCAGGACCAGATACAAACCCCCAAACTTGGAGGTATGGGGCAACAGAGCTACATACTGCACCACTGTAAGTTGAAATCAGAAAATCAAGAATAGGAGTGCATGTAAATTCCTCCATCCAAGCAAAAAATAAATGATCATGTGGATGCATTAATATGTAAGTATAGTATCTGCTTGCCATAAACACAATAGTTAGCCTTACTTGAGCATATACCTTCATCAGGGGTATCCACTGAGTGGGTGTTATTTGGGCAATAGCTGTGATGGCTGTTCATAATATTGGATGGAAGGGCTTAGAAAAATAACAGACATCAATATCTCACATGCAGCATACGTTAAGAGCACCTTACCAACTACAGTAATGAAATGGGCAATTTCGATGTTTAAGAATGTGTAACTCCTTCCTGTTCTCTTTAAGTTTTAAATCATTATTCTGTTGTGAATCACATTTGTGCAATATTCAACTTTATACTGTTTAAAGGTTATTGAAAGTTAATCTCACTTCCCTATCATCTGCTGCTATTTTATTTCATGTGTTCTTATTGCATTCATGCTAAGCCACTTTCACAAGTCATCCTGCACTACTGATCTGCTGGTACTGTACATTAAATCTGTACGCACAGCGTGAGTGTTATTTGTTACACTAATGTTCTTGGCATTGTGTTGCACTATTGTTTATTCCTTAGATATAGATATTGTTTATTTATCTTTTTTCTGCTGTCTTGTAATCTTTTTATTCTTTCTTTTTGCACAGACCATGCTAATGACACAAGAATTTCCCTTCAAGATAAATAAAGTACATTCTCATCTTATCTTAGCTGTAGACGTTGATGTGTAGCTTTACCTAAGTGTCACTGCTGGGCTGAGAATAGTCCATCAACCTGATATATCCAGGCTTTTTTTAAAACATGTGATATCGTGCTATCCTTTTTACAGCTCTTGGGAGATAAATGGCAATGTAATGAGTTGCTGTTAGCTCTCATCCGGAGGAGATTGGCTTGTCATATTGCCAGAGATTATTACTCCACTTGGTGTTTCCAAAGGAAACTTTGACTTCCCCAGGAGGATATTTGTGGTGAAAGGAAGCTACGTCTTCCTTAGAAGAACTGTAATTCTTAACATTTAGCTCCCACCTACCTTCTGGGTTTATTTTCACTCTGTTCAGCTTCTCCCTTTGGGTCCTTTCATTTATAAAAGGAGAATACACTATATGAAGAAAAGTATTGGGATGCATCAGTTTTTCAGGGTTTGGGCTAGACTCCTTGTTTCTCGTGAAGAGGAATCAAGAGCAAGACTACAGTTAAGGTGAAGACCAGTGCACACTGCGAGGTCAGACATGAGCTGTGTCCGAAATATGCGCTCGTTCTCTATGTAGGGCACTATGTAGTGAGTCAGCCATTTTGTAGTGTCAATTTCACCGACTACATAGTGCACTACAAAAATCTAGTGTCCATGCACTGTACACTACATTAATACACATGGACAATCATGCACTGTGGGGTTTTTTACCATGCTCTACATAGTGATCGAGTGCACACCACTTTTATTCTACGAATGTCAAGAGGAGCGAGGTGGAGGGGAGGAGAGACGAGGGGAAAGTGCAGCTTCAAACAGAGGAGATTCAGTCAAAATTGCACTTTCTCTCTCTATCTCTGCATTAGACAGTAGTACCCAGGGCTCGACTGGGACAAAAATTCAGCCCGGGCATTTTAAGCTGTGGTTCGGGATGGGTGTCATATGTGATACAAAATGGCCAGTCCAGCTCTGGTTGTGCCCCCCCGGGCCGAACTGTCTGTCACTGTGTCCACCAGGCCCCGCCTCATGTGCAGGCTGTGTCTGAACTTCAGAGACAAGACTTGTGTTTATGTGACAGAGATAAATCACTAAGATCCGATGCACTATTTGAGCAACAGTTCGTAAAAACGTAAGATCCCGATTGTCTGAAAATAACTAAAAGTTACCTCCCCTTGTTCACTAGTTAGCCCCCTATTTAGCAAACGCGTGAACGAGTGTTAAAGTAGACGAGTGAAGGAGTGAACAAGGGCACATTTTGGACACATCAATGTTTGGATGAGTTTGTGTGGAGGAATTGGACTGGCCTGTACAGAGCCCAAACCCCATCCAACACCTTTCCAATACTTTTGTCTATATAGTGGTTCATTTGCTCCTCAGACATCCTCAATACTTCCAGCACACAGGTCTCAGAACATAATAGTTCTCCTACTTAGTCATTATTTCATTATTTACATGATGCCTTCCCTCCTCCACACATGTGCAGCCTCAGCAAGAAGGATGAATGTAATGTACACAGCTGTGTATCGCCAAAGCAGGTAATGCAAAACCAGCATATTTTGGCATCGGATTATGCAGAGAATGTCTCAGACTTGTCATAACCCTCCATGTTCTGATCCGTTTCTGCCCTTTTTTTTTGTTCCCAGAGACATGACATCATGAAGAAACCCAACAAAGGGCGATGCCAACAGGTCTTCATGTGTTTCCTCCATCAGGGCGACACCATAAAGTGAGAAAGTTCGGATCACGGCGAAACCATGGTAACATCTCATTAGCAATTCCAACAAATCTGCACAGGTGTGATTCCGCTTTCTGCAGAAATAAGGCTGCCTCCTACCTTACAGAGGAAAAAAAAAAAGCAAGCAGTCAATTTGCAAGCCTGAAATCATGCTATTGCTACAAACATGATCACTCCTTCTCCCCCCTGAGCAAAACTACAGTTCAAGACGTGCTCATAGGGTAATTACATGCATAGTAAATGTTAGAAATGATGCCACCATTCAAAAGGTTGCAATCTCTCTCTAGAGATATACAACATTCAAATTTGTCACAGATAAAATGCCTAAAATGATTGTAATATGTGCTTCAGTTTTTCAATGCCAATTTAAATAAACATACAAAATGATGCAAATACACAGTAATATAAATGATACATCATTTTGTATCTTATTGTTGCTCCCAGAAATTTTTAACAATTAGTGATTGATTTACTGAATTTTCACCTTATAAAACAATAACAAGTTCTGTTTGAATATATGGTTTATTTAAATTGTGCCTGTCTTTAAACCAAGGATGCCTTACAGCAGCATCATGGCACACATACAAACACACATACACCCACACATTTGGGGAAGCTGGAGGCCTGGTGCTTAGGGAGTTGCCCCTGCAATCAGAAGGTTGTGGTTTTTAATCCAAAGACTGCAAGTGGCACCTCTGAGTTACCCTTAAGCATGGTACTGTCCCCACAAACTGCTCGCCAGGCACTGGAAGCCTGCTGCTTCACTTGGTGACTGGGTTAAATAGAGAGAACATTTTCTGTTCACACTGTGTGCTGTGCCATGGTGTGTTCACTTATCACATATAGACACTTCAGATTATATACCAGTTGGAATAGAGAATATTCCTGTAAGGCAAGTTTAAAGTCATAAAGAAGCCAAGACAGAAGGCTGAGGTGTAGCACAGCTTAAAAGGGCAACATGGGAAACCTCCTGGTGTGGGGAAGTCCATTTATGGGAGTGTGTCTGAGTAAAATGTCAATGTTGTTTTATACACTATTGATCACACCGAATTCCAAATCATAAAATGTTTGGAGAAAATGTAAAAAATAATACATATAAATAATTTATTATACCTAGGAAATGTTAAACTGCACTCACAACACATATGGAGGCATTTGCCATTTTTTACGCAGCTCACACTGAAACAGTTCATAAAAGAATAGCAACCTGGGGATTTTACACACACACATGCACACACACACACACACACACACACACACACACACACACACACACACACATAGACATATATTAACTCACAACAAAATGTTCTTAAAGATTTTCTGTTGCTCATGAAATCATGGCACAGCGAAAATGGCAGCCAGAAATAGAATAGAAATCAAAAATAAAAACCCAACACTGCTAGCATCATCCCTGTGTGCCCCCCTGATTGGCGGCCCTGCTTCATTGGTGAATAGGTTAAATGCAGAGCAAGAATTTCACACTGTTCGCTCGGTGTGCTGTGCTGGGGTGTGTTTACATGTCATTATAAGTAAATGCAAATATATGAAATAAATTGACAGACTTAGGTGACTATTTGGCCTTCTAAGCTCTTCCACCTCCCTTCCATGTGCGGGCGCTTTTGATGAGGTGGGTTTTAGAGGCATTTATCACTTCAGACGTCTGATTATCACCACTGCTGCCAACTATTCAGACTCTAACATCAAGCTTCTCGGTATGATCTTGTTAACTATTTGAAAATTGTGAAACCTGTGAAAGGTCTTTGCAGAGACCTGTTTTGTCAACATCTAACTAACGTGTATTATGGTTTGTGCAAGTGACCCTTACAGGCACTTTATGTCAGCTTTACTTTTGAGAACAGAATAGACCCCGCAGTACTCTGACAGTGTGTGTGTGAAGTTATTTCCTCTGGTGGGGAAAACACCTGTGTCCTTGACCTAAATTCTCTCCAATATTATGTCTCTTGCTGCACATTAAATGATGCAACCAGTGGACATGTGGCTGTTCTTTACAAACAGTTTTGACTGCAAAATAAGGCACTAAGAGCACTGCTGAATTTAATGCTTTTGCATATGCCCAGGTTTTAATATATGTTAGGTTACATTTTAGAAGCTTTCCGTAGTTATGAAATGTCTTATTTGCATTAATCCCAAATCCACATATGAGCCCACCTTTCAATTTTGTACTATTATTATACAAAGATTACTTAATTCACAAGTAGTTAAAGAATCAATACCATAAAACTGATATATCAAACAGTCGACTCTGTGGTTCATATGCCAAAACTATCTATTACTCAGCCTGTAAGACTGATTTACACTATATGGACAAAGGCCTGACCATTACAAGACCAGGAACTTTAATGATATTTCATTCAAATACATAGATTTTAATATGGAGTGTGTCCCCCTTTGAAGCTATAACAGCTTCCACTCTTCTTGGAAGGATTTCTGAGGGTTTTGTAGTGTTTCTAGTGGAATTTGTTGTGCACATTTATTTTATAAAGCATTTCTGAGGTCAGGCACCGATTTTGGACGAGAAGGCCTAGCTTACAATTCCATTCCATTTCATCCCAAAATTCCAACCATGTAAAAAGACACAGCTTTGTGCACTGGGGCACAGTCGTGCTGGAGTAGAAAATGTATTTCTACGAACTGTGTCCACATGGCATTGTCCAAAATATGTTCATATAATAATAAAATAATAATACAATTTATTTATAGAGTGCTTTTAAAAATTCTCAAAGTCATTTAAGATTGCCGTTAACTGGAAATAAGGGGCCCAGATCAAACCCTGAAAAACAAGTTTGTCCCTATTCTTTTGTCCATATAGTGTATGTAAATGGCATCTATTTTTATAGGCTGCACTGTATTGTATCTCGGTCAAAATGCTGTCTGCACTGAAATGTGCTGTATAACTTCAACATGAAAAAGATTTCATGTCCTGGGTAACTCAAGTTTTTAAGCTAACAAATGGCTTGGCTTCTGACACTCATTCACTCATGGGTTTGTGTTTAGCAGGTTGAATCTTTACAACAAATGGGAAGTATTAGCAACCAACAAGTTATGAGTGCTTCTCTGGAGCCGTGCTTGAAGTGTCGATGTATGGCATTCCTGTGATGATTATGTTTAGTCAATCGTTAATCTGCATCCTTTCTATCTCCACCCATTTCTCCTTATTTTGTACACTAGTAAGGATAACCAAATTCTACATGAATTCATAAATTAATAGATCAGGTATTTGTAATCACATTGAGCCAGATCTTCTGTCCAGTTGAAAATCATGAGTACTGTACTGTATTAAGGATTGAAATGTCAGCTATACACAATATGTAAAAACAGGCTTTTTGCTCTGGGCAGCTGGACAAATTCCTGCCCATGTATCTAAATAACAGACTATGCAGAGCACAGGCTAAGCAAACATTCTACAAATTGACATCTTATTGCAACCAATTATTCTGTCTCTGCACTGTCTGAAGTGTTCTTGGAAACATGGAACACATTGCCCTCTGTGCACTTTCTTAACATTTTACATTAGGTTTCAGGGCAGAAATTTCACATGTAAATTATATGCACAGTAAAATTTCTGTAACATTTCCAAAAGCAACACATTTTTTAAAAGAAAAAAACAAACAGAATAAGTACGAATTAAAAAAGGAATGCATTGTTATCGTAAGTATGTGTAATATTTCTATGAACATCTACTGTCTGGTATGTACCATTCATCACAGTCCTATAATTAATAAAATCAGGTGCAGCTATGTGCTATAAATATATATCCATACACATCCACTGTTGACAAAGGTGTTAAAATGCATTCTGGATGATATACAACCACAGGCCATTTCTTTGGGCATGCTCATGGGATTTGTCGTATGGCGGTGGGGGTTGGGGAGGTCTTCTGTGGGGCAGGGGTGTTGGTGAAAACCACAGTTGATAAGGGATGTAAAGTTGGTCACAGGATCACAGGATAGAATCATATGTGCCTCTAGTCAATCCTGGTCTAAAATAACCTACCAGGTATTCATTGCTCATTTTATCAGCTTCACTGACCAAGTACTGGACCAAGAATATGGATTTAATTGATACTGCATTCAAATATATAGACGTTAATTTGAAGTTGGCCACCCCTCACGCCCATCTATACTTGAAAGGCTTTCTACAACATTTTGGAGTTTCTGTGGGAATTTCTGCCCATTCATTCCATAGAGCATTTATGAGGTCCGACACTGATGTGCAAGAAGAAGGTCTGGCTTGCGATCTCTTTCCAGTTCATCCAAAAGGTGTTGGATGGGGTTGTGGTCAAGTTCATCCACACTGAATTTATCCAGCCATGTTTTTATGGCCCTTGCTTTGTGCACTGGGGAACAGTGGTGCTGGAATAAACTGTGTCTACAAAGTTGGAAGCATGGCGTTGTACAAAATGCCTTGGTACACTGAAGTGTTTAGTGTCCTTCAGTGGACGTAAGGGGCCTTGCCTAAATCCTGAAAAACAGGTGTATCCAAATATTTTTTGTCCATACATTGTAGGTGCATGCTGTAGTTTACACACATTACAGATTGTTTTGTATCTGGTTTTCTGCCTCATTAGTTAACTAATTCGTCGATGGTCAGAATCCCTTTGGACCACAAGTGAACAGGAGGGCGGTAGATCACTCTCAGCACAAAAGTGATACTAATATGATAGTGGCATGTTAATCTGTGTGTATGTTTGTGTGTGTGTGTGTGTGTGTGTGTGTGTGTGTGTGTGTGTGTGTGTGTGTGTGTGTGTGTGTGT
>JBBMFX010027976.1:0-12131 GCA_037832545.1 Rhabdalestes septentrionalis | reverse complement strand
AGCCAGTGGAAACCGGCTAGCCAGATAGCGTCTTCACAAAAAGCCACAAAACTCGACAAATCTCGCTCAAAACTCGCGCAAACGTCTCAAAACCAACTCTAATGCATTTTTCCACCACCAGCCAGCTGTAAACACTTGCGGCGAAGTGCAAAATAAACAATTTTTCTTAATTGTTTCGCGTGGATCCACTGAGCAGGCATCAGTGTGCCTCAAACTTCACAGTAAAAAACATAGATTTCATGGCAGGCACACTAAAACACACACACACACACATATATATGGAAAAACCTATATGTGTTTTTCCTTGGTCCGAGCTGCGGGGAGAAATGCATTGTTAGGCCCGGAGCGCATTTTAAATCTCTGCAGCTCCGTTAAAGACAGATGTGCATTTTAATGCTCTCTGGCTCTAACAGTTTACAGCTAATACCTCCGGGGGTCAAAGGGGTTGTTGGAAAGGTCTCCTGGACGTGTATTTTACTGTGAAGTTTGAGGCGGATTGGTGCCTGTTTAGTGGATCTATGCTGTTCGGAAATCCCGGGGGTCAAAAATAATATTCGAATCTCAAAATGAAAACTCGAATGCCACCCCGCCGAACAAATATTCGAGTGTTCGAGTACAGCCCTAAATATAACAATACCCCTGCAACTTCAATGCATAAAAACAATTATTGGTGGATGAAAAAAAGACAAACTGTGTAAAATGACCAGTAAAAACAAAGCAAGCATTCTTCAGTTGGCTCAGTTTGTGATACTCTGCATCAAATAAAACCGCAAAAGGCATTCAACCAGCACAATGAAATCTGGAAATATAAAACAATTACCCCGAATCTTCTGTTACACACAAATAACTGCTTCAGTAATGTTTTTCCACATATGACTCGCTAAAGCCTCAAATGACATGCTAGTAGCCGCTTTTATTTATGACGTTGGATTGATCCACACTTTCTCTTTTTAAAAATAAATTATTACCACACTGCTGAGGTGGATCCTTCTCTAGGTATTAACTCTACTGGTCCAGCTGTGTTAAATGTAGCGAAACTTACACCCACAGCCTATTGGTGTGACGTCAATTATCACCAAAATGTAGCCCAGGATTTTGTGTACAAAATTGCACGTCCCTAACTATCAGTAAATAGATTAAATGTTTAGAGTGGGAGGGGTACAGTCACCAACTGTCTATAGCTGGAATTGGAATGAAAATTGTTTTGGTCCTGAGCTCCAGTGCCCATGTCCATGGGCTTCATCTACACCTGAAGCTCTGCATGGTGGTAGATATGCAGGAGCTTGTGAAAATGCAGAAATACAAACAAATGTCAAATGAATGTGTCTTAGGAAGAGACATTAACCCTGACCCACCCCTCTCCTCCTAGGAAACCAAGACACTGGCTGATATCGCCAAGGCTGAACTGGATGATACGTTGTTCCGCGGTCGCCAGATCCGTGTGCGTTTTGCTACCCATGGCGCAGCGCTGTCAGTGAAGAATCTTCCTCAGTTTGTCTCCAACGAGCTCCTGGAGGAGTCCTTTGCCATGTTCGGCCCGATCGAGCGTGCCATAGTCATCGTGGACGACCGTGGCAGACCCACTGGGAAGGGTATTGTGGAGTTTGCCAATAAACCCTCAGCAAGGAAAGCTCTGGACCGCTGTTCTGATGGAGCGTTTCTGATTACATCGTAAGTATTATTTGTCGTTCAGTAGATAAGGGAAATTAATTGTAAATTTTTTCTAAAATATGCAGATGTCCAGTTAATATTTTAGAGTAAAAGGATCTTATTTGAAGTCTCTATTAGTTATGCTCCGATCGATCGGCGGACGATCGGTATCGGCTGATAATCAGACTTTAGGACTCGATCGAGACTCGTTAAACTCGCCGATCTTAGGAACCGATCACAATTGATGACGTCAATGCGGGAGGACTTGGGGCCGGTACAGAACCCGGTACTTCATCACCTAATTATAAAAGACAGAAATATGGATAAACTCCCGCACACACACACACAACTCTCTCGCGCACACACACACACAACACGCGCACGCAGACCCACATCATGAGAGAAATCTCACGCGCGCACACACAACAAAGGCAACATTTATAGTAATACTTTATCTGAAAAAAGTGAATGGTGATCAGGGAGCTTACATATCAGTTACATAAACCTGAAGCATCAGAATCGGCATCGGTATCGGCCGATCACCTAGACAAAAATTCGGTTCTTAATATCGGTGGCAAAAATCCTGATCGGAGCATCCCTAGTCTCTATAGATTTGTGGTTACAAGTGTAAACAGCTTTGTCTGCATGCTCTTAATCACAGGTTTCCTCGTCCAGTAACGGTGGAGCCCATGGAACAGCTGGACGAAGACGAGGGACTTCCAGAGCGACTCGTCAGCAAAAACCCACAGTACCACAAGTGAGCCTTATACAAATGTTCTCACACAACAGAAATTAGGAAGTTGCCCCTGCAATCAGGTGGCTGTGGGTTTGAATCCCAGAACGGTTAGTGTCACCTTGATCATGGTACCGTCCCCACACACTGTTCCCTGAGTGTTGATTCCCGGCTGCCCGCTGCTTCACTTGGTGAATGGGTTAAATGCAGAGAAAGTTTCACACTGTTTACACTGTACTGTGGTGTGTTCACATAAGACAAATGATCATTTTACTCATACCAGGTACCACAAAACCGCAAAGGTACACACCAGCAGAAACCCACACTACCACGCGGCACTAGAATCTAGGCAAATGTGTCCATGTAAACCACCATTAGCCTTGAGAATAAAGCCATAGGATCATGTTTTGTCAGTTTAATGGTTTTAAAATGTAATTGGAATGAAAATCTGGATAATTATTCATGCAATATTTCAGTTCTTGCTGCAATCATCCATACATCTACTTCTGTACCCTGCAGGGAGCGTGATCAGCCTCCTCGTTTTGCCCAACCTGGATCATTTGAGTATGAGTATGCGATGCGCTGGAAGGCTTTGATGGAGATGGAGAAGCAGCAGTTTGACCAAGTGGACCGGAACATTAAAGAAGCTCAGGAGAAGCTGGAGCAGGAGATGGAGGCGGCCAGGCACGAGCACCAGGTCATGCTTATGAGACAGGGTGAGTCCAAAAACTTCCATGTTACTAACTCTTACTCGCATATTCCTTTATCTGTAAGTAAATACTGCAAAATCTTTGCGTTTTTGCATGGAACAGTAATAGATTACTGTTGCTTTTTTGTTTTTAAAAACGATTGTCTAGAATAAAGTGTTTTGAGAAAACACATGTTGTCTTCCATTAAATACAGCTGTGCGGTTTCTAGAAACTCTGCAGAGCTCAGGATTCTGTTTTATCACTGCATCTCATGACACATTCTGAAATGTTTTCCTTAAGTTTGCCCTTAAGTGAAATGACTACCACTGTTCATCTTGGTAAACTTTACTGGCATGAGTGAAATGTTACACTTTGAATAGACAGGACAAATTTTCACCCCAGTCTACTGAAGCAGCAGCTGTTTGGTATTTGATTAAGGGACAGAAGTGTAATTTGATCAGAAATCCCAAGCTGCTCCTATTTTTTTATTTCTTTGGCTTATTTTTTAAACATCTTTTCTTTCAAGATCTGATTTGTCTGTTCTGATTTCTGTCTCTCAGACCTGTTGCGGAGGCAGGAGGAACTGAGGCGTATGGAGGAGGCGCACAACCAGGAGGTTCAGAAGAGGAAGCAGTTGGAGCTTCGCCAGGAGGAGGAGCGGCGCCGTAGGGAGGAGGAGCTAAGGGCCCACACAGAGGATTTATTGAGGAGACAGCAGGGCCAGGGGGGTAACTTTGCAGAGAAAGTAAGTTTCATACCAGCTCCTACACACACGGATCTAAGGGAGACACCTTACAGGTTCATAATCAGTACACACAAACTTAGGTAGACAAGTCTGAACTGAATTCCTTACTTGAGTTGCCAGTTATGGACATTGTAATATGCCTTGTAAAAAACACCGGTAAACATTTTGTTGTTGATACATGATGAAATTGTTTAGTTAAATTACTCATGCTTATTTAAAGCAAAATCTGCATAGATTACAGGACAATACCATGCTAATTGCTAAACTGTATGAATAATAAACCCTTAACTTTCACGATGGTTACTTTCCAAGAGCACCTGTGAAAAGTGAAAAACTGCAAATTTTTGAGGTGGTAAAAAAAAAAAAAAAAAAAAAAAAAATCTAAAAATGCCTATTTTTATACTGTACATAAGCATGTCCCGATATTCTCCCAAAACATTTTAATTTCATTTAAACTCTAATATTTAAATGATACTCTGAACCACTGTCTCCCATAGAGATAGAAATACTGATGTTACCCCTATACTGTAATTCATGCATGCATGCATGTTTTTATTGGTACACACTGTCGTTTTCTTTTGTATAAGCAGGTAAATACAGTAATAAATGGATAATTTGCATAAATGTCTTATACAATTTGTTACAAAACTGGGAAATTGTTTTTCCTAATACTTAAGCATCACATGAAAAAAATAATTCCCACAAAAAAAATTCTATTCCCACAAAAAAAGATGAGACTGATATCTCTGGTGTCTGGAAATGTATGTGAGTTTCCGCCAAAAATTATTTGTTTGGTTCAAAGAAGAAATCAACAAATGCCGAACCATGAACAAGCGGGGGTTTACTGTATAACTTTTTAACTTCTCATTGAGCCTCTGAATAAAATATGCAGGCAGCTGATACATGCATGTACACCTTCATCAAGTGTGAATGATTAGTGTCATGTTTTGAGTGGAACCATGTACAAATGTTGTTGCTGTAGATTTTTTTTTATTATTAATTGACATGTCTGGCGCTTGGATGTATGGGGTAGGACAGAACTCAAGCCTGATGTTTGTTTGTTGCAGAGGGAACAGGACATGAGGATGCACCTGGGAGGTGAGTCCCTAAACTAAATCATGGTTCTTTTTTGAACCATTTTTGTGAATAATATAAGTGAAATATGTTAAGTAGAGGTCGACCGATATTTACCGATAGCTAGGTTGGTCCGTACTTGCCGATAACCGATAGTTTTTAAATTGATACTGGATGTAAAAAAAATCTGAATATATTAATACATTTTGAGGTAAATTAAAGACATGCTTTTAAACTGAAATAAACTTAACCCGGAAAAACTGTTGCCGTGGATTTTTGCCGATGACTGATTATCGGCATAAGTTCCGGGAAACTATCGGTGCAGATTAATCTGCAAAACCGATATATCGGTCAACCTCTGGTTTAAAGAACTTCCACATGATGTACAGCTGTACAGCTAAGATCAAGCTTAGGGCTAAATAATGTTATCTCCGCATTACGAAGAAACATGCATGTGTTTAGCATTTAGTGGTTAGCTCTTTATATATAGCATTTAGTCTGAAAGAGTGGATACATCCGCAAAAAATATATTAGCCATGTCACAACTTTATATATACAGCAGATAACTTGGATCAGAGTGCAGCTCAAAGTACTCCATATGGACTCAACAAAGAACTAACACACACAGCCTGTATATACCGTGAAACCGGTAGAATTTTGAAAAATACTGCAATTAAAAATATGGGATCATACCGGCCAGCTCTACCTATTGCGTGTCTGCACACCGTCACGCTCAGTTCTGTCACAGTGGGTTTCTAATAGTCGTCGTTTATGGAGTCAAATCAGTGAAAATTTTGTCTGTTAGCTGCTTTTATTATTGTGGTCTTTTATTTTATGCCTTTTTCCCCCTTTTTCGTATCTGTGTGAAACGATGAAAACCTAACCCAGAGTCCTGGTTCACGTTTGTGTTTCTCACAGCGTCATGCCTTAGAAAAAGCCCACCAAATTGAATCTTCAGCCCAGACACACAGTAGTAGTTGTACTTCTAGTTCCATGCTGTGACGACTTTTTGACCAATCAGAAAGCAGTAACCCAGTCAGGTTTGCTGCGGCCTGATTTTGGTGCTGCCTTCGTTGGAGCTTGGTGACGGGATCACGATATTTGTAATGAAAACATTTGTCAGCAGTACTGCACAGTCCCTTTGCCAGTATAAAAAAAAGCCCCATAATTCTTATGAATTGTATGTTCTGAACCCATAAATCTGAAATTTCTCTCTCTGGAATTAAAGGTCAGGGTCTGCCCATGAACAGGAACCCGATGGCAGGAAACGCGGCGGCACCGGGGGCACCAAACATGTCCACCAACGAGGTAACCACTCATCAGTGTGTGACACACAGCTTTCAGTTCTCTTCTCCAGTTTAATCTGGGTGAAACTACTTACCTTTTCCGTTTTTAATGTCTCTTTCAGGGCACTGGTGGGAATCCCGGTGGTCTTCCTCTCCCATTCCCTCGTCCTGGACCTCCTATTGACTTCGGCCCCAACAAACGCCGCCGATTTTAAACTCCTACAACACACACCTCCTTCTCTCTCTTTCTCACCCTTTTCTCTCTTGTGCTCTCTTCCCCCATTTTTTTTACGCATCCACACATACTGTACAATATTTTTAAGTCAAATTCATGAATTAGTAGTTCTTGTGCCTCACCATAAGCAAAGTGTGGCAACTGTGTGGTGTTTGTTTTAAGCTTAGCCTAAATATTCATTTTGATTTGCTCCTAAGGATTTATGCATTCATCTTGTTCCTTACGGGTGGAAAACTCGTTTTTGTATAGACTTTTTTTTTTGTTGTAATTTTTTTTTCTCCTTATTTTTATTTTGTATTTCACCCAGTGTACTTTTTATATAGAACTAGTCAATTCATTTTTTGTCGGTCACGTTTTTGGAAATGTCCACATTTCTAAACGCCTTACAATAAATTCAAAGGTCCATGTTATGTATTTTTGCTTGATGGTGTTTCTCTCTGCCTTGGTCTGTAATAGAGTTTAGATTCTCTGCCCAAACCCAACACGGCCCGAGCCCGGCCTGGCTCGCGGGTCGGGTCGGGCCCATGTTTCCTGCCGCTGTCCTCGGGCCGGGCTGGGTCGGGCCATGATCAAGCATTAGATTTTTTAACTCATCACACGTATTTAAAAAGTTGTCGGGTTTAAATCGGGCTCGGGCCGATAAATACAGTTAATGTGTCGGGCAAGATGTGCACGGGGTCGGGTCTGGTCTCATTTTTTGGGCCCGATCTAAACTCTAGTCTGTAATATTATAAGATAGGTAATGCTGCTTAGGATGCAGGCTTGAAGAGACTTTGCTTGTGGGATTTCACAAAATGTACTCAAACATTTTTAATACATTTAAAAAGATTTATCTTCCAAAGTAAAATACAATCCCTGGACTTAACTGGTTGCACTTATATTACAATATAACACTTTAAAAATAGATTTTAAGGCATATTGATCAGCTGGTCAAATGGTTGTTGGGAGTGAAACACTTGGCTTATGTTCCTGAGATACTGTGCAGATGCTATAGAGGCTGACTCAATCGATCATAAAGGCCCCGAAATAAGTGGACTCTGGTGGGAAGTGCACAGCACCCATGTTGATCACGTACAGTGAGACCCTGTCGCCCCTCTCCAGGTAGAATAGCGCCCCCTGGTGACTAGAAAACAGCTCCACACTGGACCCTGTGTTGGGGCAGGGAGTCGCCGCAGCCTTGGCCAGCATGGCCGGCTCCGGATGCAGCGCGGTCCGCCTGAACAAGTACTGCGTGAACTGTGGGTCGGGTCCTGGGTGTGCGCTTTCAAAATAAACCTGAGCGTAAACGAAATAAATCCCATCCTTCGGAACCACGATTTCTCCATCAGGACTGAGGCGCATCAGGCCTTCCGGCAGGCTCTGGCCACTCGGGGCCTCCCAGTCCAGCCGCTCGAAAGACGGAGTCTCAGGATCTCCTAGAGAACAAACGGGACATTACCAAGTTTAAAAGACAGATATTACTTTATAATATCAACATAATTACACAACCATAACTTTCTACACTGAAATGTATCTTACTTTAGTTTTTACTGTGAAACCTGTCATTTCTCTACAATTAATCATTTCACACAGCAAAATACATCAGTTACGCAGAAACTGGGAACATTACAAAGTTTAAAAGGACTCGATCAGAAATGTGTGATGTTACTGTTCTACCCGATGTATGTGCACGAAGAAAACCTGGTGGTAACGTTAGATGTTAAAAACGAAGACAGTACCTGTATGTAGTTTCTTGACATTTAGCTAATATACACAAATACATTTGTGCAGCTATTTGGTATATAACTCTTAAATCAGACATTCCTGTACAACATTGATGAAACCATTCTTCCTTCATACATAATTGAATTTATTTACCTGAGTTTTTACTGCTAAAACATCTCACACTGAAAAGTACGCCTCAACCTGATGTTAAGGTTTGATTCTAAAAACGATGTGATACAGATACAGTAATCAGTTATGCAGGCATCTGTACGACAGCACAACAGAAGAGACATTTACAGAATGATACAAAGGACTCTCAGATGTTCCTGGATAGTATTGCACTAATGACATTATTTCTTCAGTCAGAAATGTATGTTTTCGGAACCCCCAGACTGTTAGTGTCACCACTTAGGTTCCCCACACACTGCTCCCAGTGCCTCGTTGGTGGCAGCCCCCTGCTTCACTTGGTGAATGGGTTAAATGCAGAGACAGAATTGAACACTGTTTGCTATGGTGTGTTCACGTGTTACAAATAAACTTGATCTTTCACACAAATAAAAATAAATACATTGTAATGGGGCTTGAAAAACAAAAGGTAGGATTCCCCACTCAGTTAGGCAAAGAATCAAAATGACTGATTCAGACAGACGCTTCATGTTCATTTATCTTGCTTAATTTTCATATTAGAGCTACAGTCCATTTTCATATTAGAGCTAGATTTAAGTAAGCAGCAGGTCTAAACCATCACACACTGCCCTAAAGATACACTTCAACAATGGATTAAAGTCAGGCTTCCAGAGGGGCTCCCACTGTGCGGAGCCTGGGAACTGTAGTTGATGTTTTTAGTAGGTGGTCTCGAGTACATTTTGATCAATTTATCACAGACAAAATCATGCGCATAAAAAAAATTAGAGCTTGTTTTAAATTAGATACATTATTTAATTGTGTAACACCCCTAGTTTTTATATAATGGCCAGTCATATCGTGTCAGACACCACACGAGTGAGTCTGTTAGAGATCACTGAACACTTCCACATGCTAGTAGCAGGGGAATACGACTTTGACCCACCTGTTCTCTGGAGGTGCTGATGCTGTCTGAGCTCCGGCTTGGCTCCCAGGTGGATGGCAGGTTTAAATATCTGGGTGACGTTGTGCTCTGTATAAAAAAAAGCACATGGAGATGACACTCACATGCACACGTCGGGTGTCTTTTGGTACAAAGTAATCTGCTAGCATTACCTCCTAAGGTCTCCCATAAAGAGTTCTGGATATCCAGCAGGATCCTCTGCAGAAACACAACATGTTCACTGATGCAGATTAAAAGTTTAGTGTGTGATGTGTGTGTTTGTGGTGCCATGTATTTCTGACAGGAACTGAGATGAACCATAAAAAAAGTATCATTTCATCCATTATAATAACATTGATTCATTCGAGGATAACAAAATTGGTCAAAAAATACGTCAGTAGCAAACACATTGTTTACTGTACCTTTAATACTGTATATAAATACGCTGTGTTCTGATTGGCTGCCTTTCCTTGTGTCTTATTTCAAAGGCAGAATTTTCTGTAACACTCCTTATAACTAAATAGGAGGATGGATGTAAACGAATGTGATGGTTTTTCTGACATCACAAAGACAGGAAACATATTTACAACATGCATAAAGAGTGGATGGACTAAATGGAATTCGTTTGAAAATTTAACATTTATTCAGTACTTTCTGGAACACTTTTCTCCAAAGGAATGTTCTTTATTGCCAAGAGCATGGGTCCTTTAACAATACCACCCTCATTCCTGTAAGACTGATGTATGAAAATAAGCTGTGTTCTGATTGGCTGTGCACTATTTTGTCTTTAAAAAGCAGTCCTGAAACACTTCAGCGTATGTGGGCAGGGCTAAACTGATGTGGGTGGAGTCAGAGGATATATATAAATGGGTGTACAGTTTTTGTGACATCACAAAAACAGCAATCCCACAACAGACCACTTTCTGTATACGGAGTGTGTGGACTAAATGCTATATTTTGAAATTGTAACATTGATTTAGTATATACACTGATTAAATGCAGCTGGTAGCCAAGTGGTTAGTGTGTCGAAGCTAGAAATGAAACAAATATCTAATATAAATATAAATTAAAAATCAGATGCAGTCGAGGAGAAATGCAGCTTTTCTACTTTATCAAATAAAGACGAGCAGTCCAGGAGAGTTGGCAGGCCAGGCCTTCTCTAATTTTCAAACAGTCCAGCTCAGTTTTAAAGACCTTCCCTTTTGTGACATCACAGCTCCTTTTGTGACATCACATCTCCTTTTGTGACACCACATCTCCATTTGACACCCCTTTTGGGACACCACATCTCCTCGCTGTCTCAGGAGCCAATTGAGTTGGACGTTCCAGTCGTATATCAGTACTTTTCCTATTCTCTGTTCCTAGAATGACCATTTGTGCCTTTGTGCATGCCCCCCTTCTAAAACTGACCAATTGGTCCCTGACCTTTGACATGTTCCAACCCTCTCTGACAATTTGGTCTCTGACCTTTTTTTTACTACTTTACTACCTTAAGGCTCATTCTGCCTAGATCATAAAGGCCCATGAGGAACAGATAATGGGCAACGATCTCCATCACCTGCTGCTCCACTGGGTGCAGAGGAAGAAATTTGTGCTGTTCATGCTGTGTGCTGTGGTGTGGTCATGTATAACAGAGCTGTGACCTCCATTTTATCCATGATAAAGGTTAGAAAGGCCCTGGCCGGTACCTGATGGGCGCTGTTCTGAAATTCTTTCTTCAACAGTTCACAGCTGGCCACCCCTCCTCCATCCGTCTCCCCTTCCTCCTCCTGTAGGAACTGGTGCAGGCAGTGTGTGGGGTACAGGCCCTGCCTCAGGGACTCGTCTGTCTGAGGAAGGGAGAGGAAATGCTGTATTAAAATAAGGCTGTACTGGGACAACACTGGGAGAAGATTTAAAGAAGGATGGCGTCATACACGTCAATGAAATGTTCTGATTCTGAAACAGCGGCATTATATTACACATCATGTCCTTATTAAAACTTCAACATCAGGTTTGTTCTGCTACTGTGAAGCTGAAGTGATACTGCAGAGATTTGAAGATGTATGACTAATAATACCATCAACTTTAATACCACTAACTACATACAGCGAGTCAAGAAATAAGAGACAGCATCTTTTTGTTGATTATTGATTCATGTTTGTGGGAGTGTGTGTTTGTGTGTGTAAAATATACATGTCACTATCGTCTTATACACTATTGACCAATCCAAACCAAACAATGTTGGAGAAAATGTAAAAATAATACATGGAAATGTGAAACTACAGAACAGTTTACATTATTTTACAACTGTAGCATTAAAACAGTGATGTTACTAGAAGAGAGAGTGTGTGTGTGTGTGTGTGTGTGTGTGTGTGTGTGTGTTATCCAACAGAAACTGAATCAGGAGTGAAGCTGCTGGAATACAGACCACAGAAAAGCTGCTCTACAAACACTACCGCCCTCACAACACATATGGAGGAGTTGGTTTTTTTTATATGCACACACTACAATAGTTCAGAAAGGAATAGCGAACTTTTACACGTTTTACACCCCCCCCCCCCCCAAACACACACACATACTGCTGCAAACTGTACAAACAGTGAACAGAGAAAAGGGGAAATGGCTGTAATGTAGTAATTCTCTTATGTGTGTCTGAGGATTCAGTTCAATTAGACAAATCAGTTACATTTCAAATCAAATTTAAACTCGAATTTTATTCACAATCAGAAACAGTATGATAGCAGTGAAAATAGCAGTGAAATGATTATTTCTGTATTACACTCCCACCCATGAGGATTAAAAGAAACATTTAGTATTAAGTTACGTAGATAAATACAAGGGTGGATGGATGGATGGATGGATGGATGGATGGATAGATGGATGGATGGATGGATATACAGACAGACAGACAGACAGACAGACAGACAGACAGACAGACTGGAAGGAAGTATATAATTATGTTGAAAT
>JBBMFX010027939.1:0-12132 GCA_037832545.1 Rhabdalestes septentrionalis | reverse complement strand
CTTGGTTTCGCCTCACATCGCCTCATATCCTGACCCTGTCTGTGTTCCTGTTTTGTGTTTTTGACCTGACGGCCCGCGTGCCGGTTTTCTTTCTTCAATAAAGTTACTTTTAAGTTTACCCAATGTTCTCTGGCTACCTGTCCCTATGTCTCCCTCCTGGTAGGAGGGAGAGAGGTAGTTCGCGGTTGGGGGCTAATACCTCCTACCGTGACACATAGCTTAAGTGCTAGAAATTGTAGTTTTAAATGTTCCTTCAAAACTTTATTTGTTGCGGTTCCCAGAACAATTTAATCATGGGATATATTCAGTCCACCAGAAAGACACCGAATGCCATGTAAATGCAGTACCAGTGTTTTTGCACGTTTGTCAGGATTTTGGCAGAAATTGACGCCAAGTAGGCGTTGCATGCAGTATTTTTTTTGACCCCACAGGAATGTGCAGCTGACCGAGTGCCAGTACTGAACATGCGTGTGGGTGCTTCGATTTGCTCCAATGAATATAAAAACAGTCACCGCTCAGTCTGCCTTCACCTGGCACCATGAATGCCAAAAATAATACTGATACAGAAGTCCATGTGGATGAGGGCTCGTTTAAAAGGAGCAAATAAAAGGTCTAGTTAATTCAAGTGTGCTATTTAAATTTGGAATCTGTTAAATATGAGATCCAAAAAGCTGTCAATATCAGTGAAGCAAGCCATCATAAGGCTGAAAAATAAAAACAAACCCATTAGAGTGAGAGCAAAAATTATTGGTGTGGACAAATGAACTGTTTGGAACATTCTTAAAAAGAAAGAACACACCAGTGAGCTTAGTAACAGAAGACCTGTAAGACAATGGAAACAGCTGTGGAGGATGACCGAAGAGTTCTTTCCATGGTGAAGAAAACCCTTTTCACAACAGCTGACCAGATCAGGAACACCCTCCAGGAGGTAGGTGTATGTGCGTCAAAGTCAACAATCAAGAGAAGACTTCGCCAGAGTGAATACAGAGGGTTCACCACAATATGTAATTTTGGTGAGCCTCAAATACAGTAAGGCCAGATTGTCAAACAACATCTATAAAAATGTTTACAGTTCTGGAACTAAATCCTATGGACCGATGAGACAAAGATCAACTTGTACTAGAGTGATGGGAAGAAAAGAGAATGGAGAAGGAAAGGAACTGCTTATGATCCAAAACATACCACCTCAACAGTGAAGCATGGTGGTGGTAGCGTCATGGCATGTGTATGTATGGCTGCCAATGGAACTGATTGTATTTATTATGAAGTGACAGCTGACAAAAACAGCAGGATTAATTCTGAAGTATTTCGAGCAATATTATCTGCTCATATTCAGCCAAATGCTTCAGAACTTCACAGTACAAATGGACAATGACCCCAAGCATACTATGAAAGCAATCAAAGAGTTTTTTGCAATGGCCAAGTCAATCACCTGACTTGAATATGATGGAGCATGCATTTTACTTGCAGAAGTAAAACTGAAGAGAAAATTCCCCAAGAACAAGCAGGAACTGCAATAGAGGCCTGGCAGAGCATCACCAGGGATGTAACCCAGCGTCTGGTGATGTCTATGCATTCAAGACTTGAGGCTGTTTTTGTATTCACAACAAAGTATTTTTAATTTGCCCCATTAAATTTGGTCCCTTAATAAGTGTGAGGCACACTGCTGTAATTCCTACACCGTTCACCTGATTGTATGTAAATACACTCAAATTTATGTTGAAAGTTTTCAGTTAAATCACACCTTGTTTGTTTCATTTCAAATCCTTTGTGGTGGTGTATAGAGCCAAAAAGATTATAATTGTGTCAATGCCCCAATATTTATGGACCTGACTGTATATGCATTTGTAGTAGTTTGTATTTGTTTGTGTGTGTGTGTGTGTGTGCATGTATTCATGTGGGGAAACAAGCTGAGCAGGTTCCAGATGGTGTGGTCATAACAGGTGACAATAACTGGTTATGTAACTGGTCCCAGTATGAGGAACTGGGTTAGGTCACTGGGGGCTGGTGGTCTTTGGGGGCGTGATAATTTTTGTTTTCCCTTAAGTCTCCAGTGACTGCATCAGATTTCCCACAACACTCGTAACAGAAGCCTGCTAACACACACACCCACAGACAATGCACTTCCATTGAAATCTGCATACAATAAAAGAATGGACTCTATTCATTTTTATATGTGTATGTGTGTGTGTGTGTCTTCGAAGCCACTGTGTCGAACAATTTACTGGTACAGGACTGTGAACATTTCTGACTCTGGGAGTTTTTCCAGAACTTCAAACCCATTCTAAGCCAACTCTGTTTACAACATCTATGAAATTCCACTGAGCATAATACAAACACACTTACACTCTTTCTCTCTCTCTCTCACACACACACACACACACACACACTTACAATGCGTAATAGATAATGAAAGGTAAACTCCTCCCCCTGACCAGTGATTAAGAAGTGATATTTATTGTTTGCTACAATGTCACAATAATGACACAAAGTTTGAGTGTGTGTTAGTGTGTGTGTGTGTGTGTGTTGTCTCATGTGTCCAGGTGAAAATATGAACAAATTCAGAAACACATGAAAGAAAGAGAATGAGAGAGAGCTTGTGTATAATTTATTGTGATGTAATACACACACACAGATTTCACTGTGAGAATTTACCACTGGGTAGCACACAATTGTGTGTGTGTATTTGTCTGTTCATGCCTCTGGCCGCCCACTCCCTGACCTTTCCTAGGAAAAGCGAAGGGGAGCTGCAGGGAAAATCCCAGCATACTTATGCAAATCAGCTCAGTGACGGCACACAGAAGAGGCCCGGAAATGGGCTGGGCTCTGAGAGACAGATAGAGAGAGAAAAAATAAACAGGGCATGTACAAAAACATTGTATGACATTAGGATAAACATAAGTAAAATGAAACAATATATAACATTAGAATAAACACAAACATAATTATATAAGAGTGGTAGCCTGGTGTGTAGGATACTTGCCTCTGAACCCAGAGGTCATGGGTTTGAATCCTACCTTCAGCAGACCTCTACTGGGGCCCTGAGCAAGACCCCAAGTTGCTCCAGGGAGACTGTCACCTCTAGTTAGGGAATGGATGTCGCTTTGGAAAAAAATCTTCTAAATGCTGTAAATGTAAATAGAAAACCCCAATAGCATTAAGTACAGTGTAACATTACTATAACTACTTCTTGCTCATTCACTGTAACCTCTAAATCCTCACTCGCCCTATCCTGGGGCCAGTGGGCACAAGGCAGGGACACCTGCAGGGTGCACACACCTTTCACTCACACACTCAAACCTCGGTCAATTCAGAAACCCCAGTTCACATGACATGCAAGTCTTTGGATTGTTGGAAAAACCAGAGATCCCAAAGAAAACCCATAACACCACGAGGTGAAACTCCACACACAAATTCAGGACCTGAATTTGAGCTCTACACCTTGGAGTTGTTTGACAGAGTGCTACCCACTATAAATACTAACAAACCTAAATACAGTAAAATGCTATATCACATTAGAATAAACACTAATTTACATAAATACTGTAAAACACTACATGACATTGAAATAAACACTAATAAACATTAATACAGTAAAACTCTATATAGTTGCTCCAGGGAGACTGTCCCCTGTAGTTAGGAAATGATCGCTTTGGATAAAAGCGTTATCTAAATGCCGTTTGCAAAAGTTTCTATATTTTATGCAAAGTTTCCATATTTTACATGTAGTTCTAATAGTAGTTCTTAAAATTAGCCTATGACAGAATTTACTCATTTTGGTTATTAGCGTTGCAGGGTCTCAAATACTATGAAGTTTGGCTAGCTAAGCACCAGATTTTATTTCTGATGATATTCACTAGGTGGTGCTTCTCTATGTTACTATTAGTTCAGATCTTGAGCCCAGTGGCGGTTCTAGACCAAAATTACCAGGGGGCAAATGGGGAGCCAGTGTGTTTTCATGGGGGCACATATAACTGGGTTTGCGTTTGTAGCGCTTTCAGTAGTCTGTCGAGAACATATGTAGCGTTAGCTCCGTTCTTCGAGCCAGCGCATGTCGCAAGAAGGAATTTATATTCAAATATTTGGCTGTTCAGGGCAGGTGGGCCATAAGGGGCCCCCTGGCCCCAGTGTAGAACCGCCTATGCTTACAATTTGTAACATTTTCATGGAAACAGGTGCTATATGTCCATACGTGTTTGTGGCCAGGGTTTTGATGGCACATGTAAATGTGAGAATAAACACTGAGTGTGTGTAAATGTGTGTGAAATGTGTTCTTTGTTATTGTGTGCACATGGCCCACATTTCTGCACACAGTGGGCTCAATGCACTGTAACACAGGGGTATTTGATAAATGGATCTCAAATTAATATTGTTTTTTAATGTTGTTGTTCATTGGACAAAAAGTAAAATCAGTGTTTGCCAGAGAGTTCACACACACACACAGACACACACACACACATCGTGAGTTTCAGGGACGTATCAAGCTTTCCAAAAGTGGGGGGGTGTGCTATGCCCCTGTTGAGTTTGTAAAATCCTTGTGTATGACCTGGTTAGCACAGAGGCCTAATCTTTAATAGGTCACTTAAAATAAAATGCCCAGTTTGTGAGTCACACACTCGCATACACGCATAAATACACTCTCAAGCCACAGCCCTGCTATCAAAACATTACCTGCTTCGTGAGTTCTGGTCTAAACACACACACAAAAACACACACCTTCGCACCCTGGGGGTTCTGTGGTCAAGTTTGAGACAGATCACAGCACAGACATTATTTTATTTAATTCTGTAGATCTCTATTAATTCTGTAGTTCTCAATGGGTCCCAGACGGTCCACATTTCTGTCGTCTTTTTGGGGGAACCAGTTGGGACTGGATTGAGGAGCACTGGTGTGTTTGACAGGTCCTGGGGTCTGTAAGGGAGGAGTTACAAGGATCCTCTAGATACAAAAAGGTTCAAAGCGGAGCAGGGGGTAGGTTTGAGAGTTGTTCTAGATTTGAAGTGATAAAGGGATAGACTAGGAGTGGGTTCTAGATTTGAAGCTGAAAAAGTTTGTGTTGGGGATTGTTCTAGATACAAAAATGAAAAAGGGTAAGTTGGAGTTTTAATGCAGAAAAGAGATAGATTCAGAGGGACTCTAAGAATCAAAATGGGAAGAATGATGAGTTCTGAATGATGTAACTGCTGTAAACAATTTATTCGTTTCAATCAAAAATGCTACTTTAAAAAAGCCACACAGACATGTTGAGGCACATCGACTAATTTTATTGTGGGTGTGTGACTTATACTTTCATTTCTTAATTGTTGTTAGTTAGAAGTTAGTATATGTACGTGTGTGTGTGTGTGTGTTAAATGCAATTTTGAATCTTTTTATAGTTTATTTTTCTCTCCTGTTTTTTTCCACTTTCTCCACATTTTCAACTTTTTCATGTTTTTGTCTCATCTTCTCTCACTCTTATTCAGTTTTATCAATTTGTATCTTTTCTTAGTTTATCCCATTTGTCCCTCTTCCTCCACTCTCAGTTTTGTCATGATGTCATATTCACCATGCGGAACACTGTAATGATATTTTTCTGAACTGAGATCAGTTGATGAAACATTAGCGGTTGCTATGCTATTCTGGTGATTAAGAAATGACTGGTTTCTGCTGGACGTCTTCTCTGTCTGACCAATCAGGTGTCAGTGATGTTCTCACTGACCGTTAGGTTCCTAATCAACTCACTTGGAACCACGATGGAGCAGGTATTAAAAAAAAATATATCAGGTACCAGGTTCCAGATCCCATATTTTTCAAATCAGGACAAAACATTGGATCAAGTGTTTAACACCACAAACACACGCAGACACAAACACACACACACATGTGTGAAATGAGTGCTGCAGTTAGCGCCACTGGGGGGCAGGGGGAGGGGAGTGTAAAGGCCCTTTATGAGTTTGACTAATGCTGTTATTGTACTTGCGTCTGTGTGTACAGTAAAAACAGAAACTGAATATTAAAGAGGGTGTTTAAAAGAGTAGAGCTGTGGGGGAGCTTGATTCAAATTCTGTGTGTGAGTGTGTGTGTGTGTGTGTGTGTGTGTGTGTGTGTGTGTGTGTGTGTGTGTTTTTTTATGCATCTTCTGTTACTAAAAAATGTGTTGATGTGTGTGTGTGTGTTCACTGAATGTGGATTAAATGGTACATTTGCTGCATTAGTAATATAAACACAAATACAGTCACTTGACTGATCCAGTGTTTCTGTATTGAACCCATAGCAAGCAGGAATCCACAGACACATATTTTTCTCATAAGTGTGCAGTGTGGTCCTCCCACTCTCCAATCACTCAGTAAAAGTGCCCTCTCTCTTTGGGTGGGTAGGGTGGTCCTTCCTCTCCCTCATCAGTTAGTATAATTTTCCTCTCTATCTGAGTACATAAGGCAGTCCCCGATGGGGCGCCACTTATAAAAACAGCTTCACAAATTTAGAGGTGTCATTTTTTCAATCTTTAGTGCAATGTTCACACAGTTTTCACACATTTAGAGCTAAATTAAATCTAAATCTAAATGTTAGATCTTAAATTTAAATGTTAGATCTAAATGTAAATGTTAAAATCTAAATGTAAATGTTCAATCTAAAGCTTAAATCTAAATGTTGAGCTCCAAGAGTCAGTTTCCCAAACAGTGTTTAAGCTTAGTATTGGACTACCCTTTCCTTTACAATGGAAAATCTCTATTCACAACAGTACATAATCCTGGACTAGGCATAATCCCCGTCCCGGGATTAGCCAAAAACTGTTCACCTCAGAAAAAATTAATGGGCAACTGGGGCGAGGTGAATGGTTTTTGATTTAGATTTAACATGTAAATTGAACATTTAACAATTATGCAGCAAGAAAATGTACCAAAACATAGCATTGTTGATTTAAAAAAAATACATTTAGCTCTAAATTTGTGAAAATTGTGTAAACATTGAGCCAAATGAAGAAAATATGACACCTCTTTATTTGTGAAGCTGGTTTTACAAAGGGCACCTCATACTCTTCCGTCTCTCTCAAGATAAATTAGCATTCTCCTCCAAGTGTGTTCATACATGTTTTATTTCACCTAGATAGACACTTAATTGATCTCACACACATACACACACACACACACACACACACACACACACACTTTCCGTTTAACATCAGGCCATGTGTGTGTATGACTATATCTGGCCACTGCTGCTTGTTTGCATATTCAAATGCTCCAGGTTCCTTGCTGGGTCAGTGGGGTTTTCTTGTTTGAATGCCAAATATGTAAACAATAACAGTTTTCTGCTTAAACATGCAAACGAACCTGCGTTCAGTAGTGCTGCTGGTATAACAGGCCTTCAAACTCACAAACACACAATCCTGTGCTTGTTACGGTAGATGCAAATACAGAAGCTGGAGAGGTGATATCCATCAGGAGGGGTGTGGAAGACCAGGGTGTTAAGGGCAGAACTCGGGCAACAGAGGTCTTCAGAATATAAACCCCATGAATGTACAGTCAAAAACTTAGAGACGAATGGAAAGTTCACTGCGAAAACACAAACCAGATACTGTGTTGGGCTCAGACAGCAAGTCTCTGGTGGAGCCCCCAGCTGGCTGTTTATGAGCAGAAATTCACACTAAAGAAGCGTAATGATGACATCACAGAGCTCACTCAAAAATACTCCACAAAGGTTTAGATGACCTTTAGTTTTACCTACGAAGCTAACAGAACTATATTCCACTGCAGGCACGTGCAGAGGGGGGGAGGCGGAGGGTGCTTGAGCACCCGCCCCTTTCCTCCAGGATGCCTCAAGTGCCCTTTTCTTGTTTTTTTATTTTATTTATTGTTGTTGTTTTTTAAATGTGTATGTGCATATGGAGCCCTGTCTTTGCCCCTCAACAATAAAATGTAACTATTAATCTCAATTTTGCTAAATAAAAGGATCGGCTTGCATCAGTCACATGACTGCCATTAACCAATGCTCGCCCTTGAGGGCAGAGCACGCTCGTTACGAGCCGGGTACGAGCTTGGAAAGTGCACGCGTATTTTCTGCAGGCTCGGTGGTGCGGAGCTGGAGGAGAAGCATTGGAAGGTGCAGACTGCAACAAAACAGTAAATAATACAGCGCACACTATAGTCTATAACAACAAATGAATTGAAATAAATGAGCGTGCTGTTTCTGCAACAGCGCGACAAACAGTACCTGTCCTTTTATGAACTGCACAAGTAGTGGTGGTTTATATTTCAAACTACATAAAATGCTGGTTTTACAGTACATTTTAATTAAAATTATTGCATTTCTACAGTTTAAACATTTAATAAGCACTGCATGTACATGCTTGTGTGTTTTATGTGTATAGATTTTTTAAAATTATTACTAATAATTTAACAAATATTCCAGACATGCCTCGTAAGGAGAGGAGGAAGAAACAGCTACAAAAGGAGCTGTGTGAGGCTGCTAAAGGCAGTGGATCCCTCACCAGCTGGATTACAAAGAGCACAGGTAACATTAACACATGTACCAGTTGTTGCATTGTAGAGGTATTCAAGGATAAAAACAATAATAAAAACAGTTTCAATGTTTTGGTTCTATAACATTTTCTATCATTACTTTCCAAGCATTGTCATTAATCTTTTTACATTTTATTTTTTATCTCAAAGCACTTCTTTAATCAGCTACCTATGGACTTTTTAATGTCCTCAGTCTCAGATCGACACAGCCCTGCCGTCCAGCACTATCAGCAGCTGGAGCAGCAGCAACCCCTCGACAGCAACATTGTGCCCCATCAGGTAAAACATAGGCTACGTTTGCTTTGCATTGTCCCACCCGATGGCAGTGATATAGTATGATGTGATTCCATATTAGATTCTTGATGAATGTGGGTTCTTGTCATTCAGCCTGGCTCTATGTGCCCTTTTTTAACTTTGAGCACCCACCCCTTCAAACATCTCTGCACGGCCCTGTTCCACTGATTAGCATGGTGATAGGAGGGCACGACCTGATCATTCCCTATCGAGCATTAGCAGCTGTTCGGAGCACCAAGATCCTTGGTGTTTAAATCATGAAGAATCTCATGTGTACCCTCAACACCAGCTCACCAAGAAGGCCCAACAGCATCTCTACTTCCTGTGGAGACTGAGGGGAGTGCACCTTCCACCTGAAATCTTCACCATGAGGGAGCATTCTCTGTAAATGCATCACAGCCTGGTACGGGAATTATAATGTTGTGGACCATAAGACCCTACAGAGGTTTGTGAGAACAGTTGAGAATATCATTGAAGTCTCTCTCTCCCCCCGGTCACAGATGTTAACTTCACACTTCATCCGCAAACCCACAAGCATTGTGGACGACCCCACTCACCCCTCACACACTCTCTTTTCTCTCCTCCCATCTGGAAAAGGGCATACAGACCTCCACTACCAGAACAATGAACAGTTTCTTCCCTCGGGCCATCAGACTCCTCAACCAGAACTGAAGCATAAAACGCACACATACGCACTTACCCTTCCCCCTCGAACAACTCAGACTTTAATTACCTGTTAAAATACTCTTTTCTACTACACATTGTGGGTAAAATGCAACATTCTCTGTCATGTTGCTGCTAAAAACTGCACAATTATATTTATTGGTGATATGGAATTGCATCATATATGGATTTTTCTTTGCACATGTAAACTCTGTTCTGCATCTTTGCATGTTTCTGCTGCTAGAATACAGTATCTGTCAAAATACTGTATTTATCCTCAATGAAGCAATTGTAAATTGGACTGAATGTTGTCTTGTCCTGTTTAGTTGTATTTTTGCTCTTTTTATCTCTTTGTCCTGTCCGGTCTTGTGCTCTGTTCTGTTCTGCTCTAGTGTTGCACCATGGCTCTGCAGGAATGTTGTTTAATTTTTACTATGTACTGTGTGTATATGGTAGAAATGAAAATAAAAACCAACTTGAATTTACTTGATTTATGGTGAAATTAGAAATTCAAACAAGAAGCTGGCAGAGTATGTAGAGATGGAACTTAAAATGATCAATGTTTAGCCCCTGATCAACTTATCCAGAATTTGCGTTGGAAGGTATAAAGCATTAGTCAGAGTTGGAAATGTGCCATTATCAAAATGGCCTCAAGGGAGAAGTGGTGGCAAAATTCAGCCATTAAAAAAATAGCAATACAATTGAGAACAATAACAAACACATTTTTGCTTATTTTTTTGGCACAGAAAAGACACCATAAATCTTTATATCAAATCTTTGAAGCAGTCCTCAAACCACTTCATTATGGGGAACACGGAAGAAAAAGAGACCTGAAGAAACTCCAAAGCTTCTGGAATCACACTGTATTATGTAACTTTCTCAGTGCATGCAGATGACCAGGATCTCACTGTTGCATTCTGCAGTGTCATGTTGTTAAAGCAATATTTAAAAAATATATATACAAATTCACCCTTACACTAAATGCAGTCAACCAGCCAATCAGTGGTCTGCTTCTTCAATTTTATTACCGGAGCTATGAGGCTAACGTAGCTCACATACATAGAAGCCTAAACCCTTCGGATTAGTATGGTGCTAACTACAGTTAAATCATCAGACACACTTGCCTGAGACACGTCAGTGAACTTGGAACTTCATATTTTAATTTTCGGTTCCACCTTATAGACATGTTTATGCGGCTTCTGACCCTGTACGACTCACTGTTATCTAGAACCATGGACTGAGGTATGTTAGCACAGCTAAAAATAGTAGCAGTTATCTTGGAGCCTGATAACAGTGTGTCAGAAACAGCAAGGTGGGGTATAGGTTTCCATTACTAGTTAAAGTGCTGCGTAAATGTCTTGTTCTATCCCTAGTTTCTTCATATTTTGCTTCCAAAAATGTATACTTTGTTGTATTTTTCATGTGGTCTTGAGGAACAGTTCTTCAGGCTTCCCGAAAAACTCAAATTTTCAGTCCAGTCCCTGAACCTGACCAGTTTCAGAGGAATGTTTTTGTTTGTTAAGACACAGTGGCCTCCTATGAATCATTTAAGCAGAACAAAGCACATCTAACTCAAATCCTGAACCAGTGAAGAAAAACAGAAGCAGATGATTCCAGATAATCAGGTGGTGATCAGTATACTGGTGGTGCTAAATGTGGTTGGATCGCCTTTATCTAGACTCTTTGGATCTTTAGGCACTTTGCAGCCTGTCGTTGTTAAACAATTGTTCTGATTCTTTTCATTTAATCTATTCAATCTGTCAAAGATAAGACAGTTTCACTGGCAGTAAAGAGTATATATTTACACAATAAGGTGATTCAAAGCATAATAAAATGAAATGAGGGCATGCTCAAGATTCAAAGAAGTGAAAAATCAGGTCCTGGGGATGATAATTGGAGTGAGAGGTAGAGAGGTAAGAAACTGTCCAAAGTGTAGTGGCCCAGCAGGTCTGATTAGTCTCTTAAATCATTTCGAGGTGTGTGTGTGTGTGTGTGTGTGTGTGTGTGTGTGTGTGTGTGTGTGTGTGCGCCCTTGTGACCCTCGCTCCAGTAATGTGAGTTATGGAGGCCGGTCTGACTGGAGCTAGAGGAAAGAGAGCAGATCACAGATTAGATCAAACAGAGAAGAGAGAGAGTCAAGTTTATTTATGTAGCCCATTAATATACTTGTAGCCCATTAATATACTCTAATTCTGTATTGAACAGGGATCAGTGCAAGAATCTGAGAATTGGAGTGATGTAATCAGTTTTCTTGGTTTGGCAGCAGCAATTTGGGAATCCCAGTGAGGAGAGCATTTTAATCATTGATAGTGCAAATGAGGATAAGTTTCTCTTAGTCTTATTTTAGACAGAATGTCTGCAAACTTCACCAATGTGTCAAAATGTACAAAAATTGATCACTGCAAGATTTTTACATGGGTGGGCGTGCTCTTGATTCCAGATGGGCACTGTGAATTGATCTTCCCTCTTTATCCCCAAACAAGATCATCTTAATTTTGTCTGCGCCTAAAGTTTTGGTGCGCCTAAAGCAGGGATGTCAAAGTCAAATACACAGAGGGCCAACAAAACAAATTGGCTATAAGCCGAGGGCCGGACTTGTTCAATGTTTATTAAAACATATTGAAATGATTGCACGTAGCCTATTGAACCAAGACCTAATACAGTGTATTATTTA